>JAHWFP010059703.1:10498-37558 GCA_023313725.1 Lithobius niger | reverse complement strand
TAGGTCTACTATTACTACACAGTCGAGACTGTTCGTAATTTAGAGGGTTCTTTTGCGAAATCCCCGTTGCCTAAAATCACTGTTTCTATTTGAAATTGTTTTATTGAACTAAGTCAAGTTCTCGTTTGAATTTAATGTAAATTCCCCCCGTGTCATTTATAACCTAAACTAAGGTGTAAATTTACCAAATGTAAATGTAAATTGCAAATGTTTTAATGTTTTAACATGTTTGACTAAAATAAAAACCAGGAGTTTTAAACGTCTGTTGGTTTATTCGTTCGTTGTTCGCTAGAAGTTAGTATTTAAGATAAATCTCTTCAAATTTAACTTAGCTAGCCTATTTCCCACCTTGGTGGCAGCATTACCGCTTATTATCACTAGTTAGCCTACATGATTAGGACAAGAGTAGCTCCATTCTCTACACCGGGACTGTAGCAGTTGTGCTGTTTCAACTAAAAAGTACCAAAAGTCAACCCAGAGTGATAGTAAGGTAGATCCAGTTACACCATGCGACCGGCGATGTTACAAGCACCTACTCCGTCGTAGCATCCGCCGTTACAGAGGAGGAATGAAGCGTGTCGGAGGGAGCACATTATGTAGTGCATAGAAAGATAAGGCCCAGGATGTGATGCAGTGGGAACAGGTCCAAAATTGACGAAATGTGTCCTGGTCCGTATACGGATTGAGTATGCCCTCATTTGTTGCCGTTCCTTGTGTGATTTCTGCAGTTATATATTATTATTATTATTGTTTTTTTTTTGCTCAATTATTATATTTCTTTATTGAGAACAAAAATTAGAAACAGAGCAAACTATGCATCCGCCCGTGAGTTGAAGGATTACGGCATGTTGGTACTGGTTTCGTCCGGAGGATGCCGACTGCAGGGAGGTGTAATGACGGACGTGAAGGAGATACTGCAGGAGTGAGTATAGGTGACGGTACAGGACGAACCGAGGGATGCGTGTCCTAGGCGTTCCGTTGGCGTTAATGGCAAAGCAGTGATTCCCGGGATTGAAATTTTGCAAGAGCGAAGAACAGGAGGAGACCTCATGAGGGATAAAAAATCCGGAGACTGTCGTCCTAAGACAGTGTAATGGATGTCAAAGTTAGGCGAGGACGGTGATTCATCACAAAACAGGTCTACGAGGACAGGTGAAGGAGGAGGAGCAGTATCGTGTCCTAACGCATCGTGAGGAGGATCGTGAGAAGAACACAGTGTAGGTGAAGTGCCAGGATTGCAAAAAAGTCGACGAAAAGTCAGGAATGGAATGGGCAAGCGGATGGGGTGTGACGGATGAAAAGTGGGTGAGAGGTTGTCCAAGGAGCCGAGAGGAGTAGTAGCAGCAGGTGACGGTAAAGATGGGAACGGACGGGAATGCATATGCCCGTGAACTGTATGACCACAAAGCGGAAAGGATGGTTGACTGGAGGAGGGTGCTTGTGCTTGTGTAATACCTACTTACAGTTATGTATGGGATGCGTCTCATAATGGATCGGCCCCTACGAAAAGCACCCCCGGTTGCTTCCGATGGAAAGGAGGACAGCAGCGCAGGGCGGATGGCGGATTGAGCGGCTGTAGGACTGTTCAGGACCGCTGGATAGGAGAGCGTCCTCACCGACGATGTGGTACCTTCGAAGGCGGGGATGTATCCTTGTCCTAGGAGAAGATGGATTGGCCCTCCGTCCGGCTGTTCCTAAAGTTGGGAAGAGGGTGGCCAGGAGCGAAGCTTCAACCGGGAGATCCTTGGAGGCAGAAAGCATGGTAGAAGAAATCATCCCGAGAAATGAGGATGAGAAGGACGCGTCCGATGGGAGGACAAGGCTCTGATCCAAAGGACCAGCAGACCTAAAGATCAGGATGGAGTAGCTCAAGGCGGTCACGTTGTCGTGAGTGCCCTAAGAGAAATGATGCCATCGGACGGCTGCGCCGAGTATATATAGCCAGCCCGGCTGGGAAGCCAACTTTCAAGTTTCTAGGAGAATAAAAGCTCAAAAGGAGGGAAACGCAATAAAAAACAGGTAATTCAGATTTTCGTCGGCTATAAAAACATTTTTTGATCACCAAGATCTTGTAGCTTTATTATCGAAGCAGAGTACTTCAATGGTAGGATCCTAATATCGCTAACTTCATTCAATGTGAAGTAGATTTCATCTTGTGGAAAACGCCGTATTCACAGAACACCCTTCATCATGAACTCAAGGGTGAATCGACCAAGGGCTGTTAACACTTGAGAGTCAACGCACCAAGGGCGTTAAAAACGTGGCCCTTGATCAGCTCGTCCTCGAGGGCCAGCCCCCGTAGCAGAATCAGCGCGACGGTTGAAGGCCGCCGTGGACAAATTTTGGCCAAATTTCTGCCATTTCGCCAATTCTTTACCAATTTTGACATTCCAATACATCATTTTAATTGTCTCGACGAGACCTTTCCATTGTGGAATAGCCAGTTCAATAGGGTAAAGCACTGAAGAGTTATTTAATAAAAACCAATAAACATGTAGGTAACCATACGATAAAAACAGATTCACTGCAGACCCATTCCCCCCCCCCCCCAACAATTGGTGTCGCAGACAGTGGCTGAAAGTTCTGCTTTTTTTTTGGGGGGGGGGGGGGGGAGGGCAGCTGCCTCGTTCTGTCACCAACCTCGTTCGGCCGTCGGTAAATGCATACTCCAACACCATTCACCATAGCCACTGACAACGACGGCCATAAATTGAACTCTAATTCCAGGGAACAAGGACTGTTTTTACTCAATGGTTACGTAGAAAGTGAACGCAGTTTGTTTGAAATGTTTAATGTGCATGTGCGTGTGCGTGTATATGTTTGTATGTATGTGCTTAATTAGTGTATTATACAGCTTTTTTTTTAAATATTTGTCTGTATTATTTGTTTTATATTTTATGTCGTTTTTGTGTGAGTGGCTACATCTATATTTTGTGTGCATTTATAATTTATGAAACAAGCAGACTCATAGTTAAGGCAGTGTTTTATTGTCTGTGTGTTTGATAGTTTCTGTTTTAGTTCTTGTGAACAATTACGTATTCATTTTACTGTGTATTTTTAATCTTTCCATTTTGTAGGCATTTTGCTGTTTATGACGTCTGTTCCATATGTGTTTTTCGGTTTAGGTTTTCGTTCTATTTCATGTGCGTGTATATGACGCAGTTTGCTGATATCAGCGTTAGCAGCTAGTTGAAATTCCCTTTGAACATACGGAACCGCATCGTAAAGTAGTCTTCACCATATAATGCTTTAATGCAGTCTTTAATGTACGCCCGTTCCACTCGTGTCTTCTGTTTGTTCTGACGTAAGTGGTGGACGTCACGAACAAGGCTGATCATTCATGCTTATAACGCTCTCAAGGGTGATACTTCTCACCCTTGGTGTTCGCGGAAGTTGAGGGCGAGTTGGAGGGCCAACTTAGCCAAGTGCGATTTCTTAAATCGCGGTTGGCCCTTAAACTGGCCCTTGCACAGAGTTGACCCTCAAGTGCGTTTTCTGAATATGGCTGTAAGACTGAATTTGTAAGATGCATATTCTAACTTAGAGATGTTAAGAAGACTCCAAACACTTTTCCTAATCGAAATTGTTTATTTGAATTTGATTTAAATTCTCTGCCAATACTTCTTGTATTCAAAGTGTGCTTTCACGAAAAGCTTTATTTTATTGTAAAAAGATTAGTTGCAAATGCAAAGTGATATTTGTTTTTACCCTTGTTTTATTAAAACCAAGAGTCGTTTTAAACTCAGTTGCTTCTAGAGAGATTTAATTTGCTAATGTTTTAGATAACTAAAAACCATTTTTATTTAAAGCCTAAGGTTAGCAATTAAACCACCCACGTGGTGGCAGTGAACTATGATTAGCTAGTGCTTAAACCTTCGGATAGGACATAAACGCTCTATTCCTAATCGTGCAGTAGTGACTGCTATGCTAGTATTTACCGCAAAAGTAAAAACGGCCACTCGAAGTACTACTAAAGTTATCCAGACCAAGCTAGATGACGGTGCTAAGCAGTAAGCACCTCAAGAACCTGTAAGCACCGCTACAGTGCTTCTGCCTGATTGACCTTTTGTTTTGTTGAATGGACGAGAATGGGAAGGTTGGTTTGGACGAGAACGGGAAGGTTGGTTTGGACGAAAGGACTGGTTATTACTGATTTTTTTACGACGATTGTCATTGTTGAACGGTGGACGGGGTCTTGCCCAGTTGTTGCAGTTCCCCTGATTCGTATACGGCTTGTTTTGCTTGAAAGCAAGTTTCTGAGGTTTATTCGACTTTGGTTTTCTTGAAATGTCAAGGTGCGGCGCCAGGCTTGGAATTAATCCATGAAAGAAGGTATCCGCCTCATGGATTGGGAGGTTCCGGAGTAGATATTTGGTGGAGTCGTTCAAATTGGGGGTCGTATTGAGAGCAATCTCTCAAAGAAGGAGGAGTTGAAAAGTGCTCTTATTAGCCAATTTAGGAATGATAGGAAGCGAAGCATGTCACAATTCAGAAATCAGTATGGACAGTTCCTTTACATGGTCAGGTGTTGGGTTTGAAAGCTTTCCACACAAAGCATTAACGGGCGTGTTAAGTACGTCGGCTTGGGAGGCGACGCGTAGGCTGACACGAAGGCATTTATCGTTGTCGAATAACACATGCGTTGGGATTTCAGATTTCTTTGGTAATGAAAGGGCCATCCCAAAATCCAGCTTGACATCGGTGGTGAGAAATTCGCATTGGGTGTAAGTGTCAAAATGCCGGGGTAGCCTTGAAAAATCCTGATTTCCGTCCAGGTCTGGGAGGAGGCGGGTCTTTGTCGAGTTCTAGTGGCTCTTCTTTCCCTAGGATGGTACCATAGTTGTGGAAAATGGCGGGTCAATAGTGTTGTGGATTAGCAGAGAAGAGAACGTGGTTTGGAATTGTGGTCACGTAAACCAAATCCAAAACCTTTCGTAAGACCACCGTTTATTGCAGGGGCATCAGAAGGTTTGTAGATAAAGCAGTCTGGTACAGTGTCCTCTACCGTCTCAGAAACTCAGCTAACGGGATGACAGAAGGATCATCGGCGACAGGGGTTGTCGGGAAAATGAATGTGGCGATCCAGTTGCTATCCGGCGGCCGTGGCATGCGCTGGGACAAAAGCAGTAGATAGGTGTAACTGTTTGTTGTAGAACAGATGCGGAGTCCAGATAGTGTTCGTCATCCTGTTGAGTTGTAGAGGGATGAGACGAATGGACAGCAGTAGGAGCATTTGAGCAATGATGATCGTTGGCAGCGGTGGTAGACAAAAGGCGGTGCCTCTTCGTTCAATGGTGAGAGGATGAAGCGGAGCGTTTGTGGCTGGTGTCACTAGATGTCGTTGTGACCCATTCGTTCGTTAGAGCAGCTTTCGTTGAATGAGAGGTGGAAGGAAAAGGGTCGGTTGCAGGCGTGTGGAATCCAAAATCGTGACGGGCACGTTAGATGAGACGGTTGACTTCACTGCGGGTAATGGATTGACGGGACGAAAGCGATGACAAATCCATTGGTGACAGAGGTAAGCAGCATTCACTAAAGCATCCAGAAGCATGTTTGAACTGCCGTTTCAAATGCTGGTAATTTGCCTTAGCTGTGCGGAGCTCATCCTCAAGCGCCGCGAGGTCCAGCTGGGAAGAAGACGTCTGACCGGCGAAGTGGCAGCCGAGCCATCAACTGGTAGGATTTCGGACGAAAGCAGCGTTGCATTAGCAGGTGGTGTGTCAAGCGGCGAATGGATGGACTGGTCTAGTGGCGCGTCGGCGGCATCGGAGTGATCGGTCGCCACAAGGAAGGGCAAGGAAGACGAATGGTCGTCCATGAAAGCTTCTTCGGCTGGTTCGATGATGGCTGGACGAAAGCTCGGAGATCTTCAAACTGGCGAAAGCAGGGAACGAAGCGGCGTGGAGACACGCTGGAGGAAAATGAATGATCTGCTGATCGTGCGAAAGCGCTTTTATAGAGGAGGACTGCGTCCCACACATGCGTGGTCGGGTTAGCGAGCTGGCGGCTACAAGCAACTAAAACACCTCCAGGGAAACACAGCATTGTGAGGATGTGTACGTTATGTACATTTTCTTGATCAGCAATAAGAAACGGAATGTTTGACAACCTTTTAAACCCTACAGGTCTGCCATTTTCTGTGCATCAGTCACTTGAAGCAAAACCAATTGTAAGTTTTATATGTAGTATGGTGCAAAATATGTCGTCCTTTATAAGTTTTTTTTGGTAAACAAGTTTATATCTACACTCGTACTTTGAATTGTAATCTCAAAGTTCTATAACATGTGTCAACAATTGCTGGCCCAAAAACAAAATGAATTTTAATTCCCTACTGACTTTGAGATCCATATAAGTCGTGTTTCTGTTACTTCGTACTGATGCAAAATATGATATGACGTCATAGTTTTATCAAGCAAAGTTTAGTTTGGAAGGTCACAGTAGGTTCAGGAATAATAAACTTTGCTTGAACAAACTATGACACCATGAGCAAACGTCATGAGGGCCAAAACAACTTTGGCATTAATTTTGCAGTTTTTTGCGTATTTGGTCCTACTCCCATCATTAAGGATGCCTTGGTTCAAGAGGAGTAGAAGTACAAGCACACACACATAATACGTTTTTTACGATGTAGATTGTTTCTAATTAAATTCTGAACGGCTAGCAAGTTGGGATTTGGACCATAGGGAAACTAAATATTAAAAAAAAAACCTTTAAAACAATGTATATACCTATAAAATTATTTGTTTTACGTTCATTGACGCCGATTTTGACTGTCACTATAAACACTGGATTGGTACTTGGGACGAGTTATCTGTTGGTCACCCAAATTTGTTCACTCATGACAAAAACTTCATACCCAACATCCTTCTTGTAAAACCCTCAATTTATTTATTTGCATAGTAAATGCTTTTACACTTTAATACTTCTTTTTTCGTTGTTATGTACAATGAAAATGATTGCTTATGTAATTCACAGCTATTAATCACCAATGACGATCTTGTATAAATAACTATCAAAAGACACGAGTGTCTTACTGCGTTTTCCTCGGCTTGGTTTTCTTGCGCTTTTCACTTGCATCTGCATTTCCATTGTCACCGATTCGAGCTGGGTTCATAAGAGTCTGTACAAATTCTGCAGCATGTCCAGTCAACGGGCCTAATTGCCTATAGCTGCAAGCTAACGCTACTGCCATAATGGCAAAAGGGATGGCAAGGTAGGAACCCTGATGAACCTCGTGGTCTGTACTTCTTGGCCGAGGAGAGAATCTCAAAGAGAAGTGTTGGTATGAAACATTAGCAATGAAGTTGACCTGAAAAGAAAAAAACATGTTTTGAGATGCCTAAAATCAAGAGAAGTGACATGGATAACGAAATATTTTGTTCCGAGGCTTTCCATAATTTTTGTTAAGAGCAGTTTTAATTCCGACATTATGAGTGATAGGTTACACGACTTGCAAACAAAAACCCCTACCAAGCCCTGCCCGCTGATCAAAACTGTTTTGGCAAGAGCTGGATAAGGATAGGATAATCTTTCCCCCCACAAGCTAGAGTTTATTAAAATAGTATAATGACGCTCCAATAGATGGCACCACGTGTAATTATATCTTAATTTTTGAATTAAACTATTTTTTTTGAAAGTTCTCCAACTGCCGTTACCTTCTATTTATTTTGCAGTTCAAGAGCTTAGGGCTGGTTGTTCAAAGATTTAAAGTACGGTCTGGATGATTAACATGATGCACTGTACAAAGCTTACGCTACACGACCATTTTTACCATCCCTTAGATATCTCTGCAACAAAATGCAAGGTGATGGTTTAATGCACGATGTAGTAGAGGCGAATTAGGGCAGGCTAAGGGTAAGTGTAACCGAAAACTTCCAAAAATAACATAAAATTTAATTCTAAAAATTAGGGTGTTTATTTATTCTCAAATCACATTTATCTTTGATTTATTTTGCAGAATTCAAAGTATAAGATGGTGGTACATAGTCCCAATTAAGACTATAACATGCAAATAGGAAAAACTTGTAGAAAAAACTAACATAAAAATCCGATAAGTTTAACATTGCTTAAAATGAGTTTTTACTATCCTAAAATACTTATCTTCAGTAATATGTGCTAAAATTGCTTATTTTAGGCTTTTCAATGCCCTAAATAAATTGATTCAATTTATTGCCTCATTCTAGACCAGTCTTGCGTAGCTCCCGGTTAGGGATGCTGCACTCGCATTCAATATAATGCACGCAGAGCGGCTATTTTGTCCCACGCGAGGAACCACTGGGTTAGTGAAGCGGGGAGGCAGGGCTAGTTTTACTGAAGGTTAAGTATTTTACGGTAGAAAACTCCAAAATACCAGTACAGCCTGGTTGATTTTGGTTTCTATTGCCTGTTGAAGATATACATTACCTTTTTAATTTGCATTCTCCTTCTCAAAATGCTGTTCAATATAGAGAAATTAAAATTGAGGTTACCAGTCCGAGTCGCTACCCACTGCACAGCCTCGTTCATATAAAAACTCGAGCGGAGCCGAGGAGGCCACCTTTTCGATCCTCTATAGTGCCCCAATGGCGACAAGAGGGGAGGAGGGTGGGATAGAAAAAGGTAATGTATATTTTCAACAGGCAATAGAAACCAAAATCAACCAGGCTGTACTGGTATTTTGGAGTTTCTAGTTGCCTTGAAAAGTTCCATTACCTTTGTATTTGCAATCCACTGACTTTGTCACGGCGGCGGGTGCCATTGACATAAGCCCCCTAGGGTAGCGATCGGTTCCCCACACTGAATCAGGAGAGTGTAACGGTGGTCATAGAAAACGTCGGGCCGCAACAAATGGGCTGATCCGGTACAGTCCCTCGGCTTGGTGGGACATCGCGAAGGTAATGAGATGTGAAGACTGATGCATGACGCCAAGAGGCAGCTTCCATTATGTCGGAGACTGGTACATTACTATGGAAGGCCCAAGATGTAGAGATTGCACGGGGTTCATGGGCGGTAACATGGATGCCTTCGTCCGCACAAGTAATATCAAGTGCGTCATAAGCTTGGACGATAACTGTCTTCAGCCAAGTGGCGATCATTCGGGATGATGTGACGCAAGTCTTGAGGTTAAATGGTAAAAAGAGTTGGGAACGTCGGATGGGTTTAGAAGCTTTAAGGTAGAACCTGAGAGCACGTACCGGAAATAAGAAACGTTCGTCGTCCTCTCCTAAAATCTTGGAGAGGGAAGGGATTATAAAAGGATGTGAACGTTTGTCAGGTTTTTGGGTTTTGGCACGGAACGATGCCCGAGGGGTGAGTGTAACACCGGTGTAGTCCGGGAGAAAGAATCAGTCTGATTCCGTGGCTGAAAGTGCCTGTAGTTCGCTACATCGCAGGTACGCGGCAAGGGCAACGAGGAACACAGTTTTTCTTGTTAAATGACTGAGACGTGAGGAACCTAGGGGCTCGTAAGGAGCGGATGGAAGTGCTGTGAGGACGATGGACAGATCCCAGTCGGGAAACTGTCGTTTAATACGTGGTCGGTCAAGACGGAACGAGTGGATGAGTGATGAGATGCGGTAATCGGTAAGTAGGTGTCCGTTCCCTGCTGCTCTGAAGACGGCGTTCAGGGCGGAACGGCATACCAAAATGGTGGAACCACATAAGCCACTGTTAAAGAGAGATGTTAAGAAGCGGAGGAGGTCTTCCATAGGGGGACAGACTGGATTGACTTGTTCTGTAAGACACCAGTGAAACCATCGTTTCTAATGGCTGTCGTAGATTTTATTGGTCGAGGAACGGACGGCTCGGGAGGCAATGCGGACGGCTTCGTCTTCAAATACGCCAGTTGCTCGGAGTAATTGGATGATAGTAGCCACCCGTGAAGTCGAAGTGCCTTGACATTCGGGTGGTGGATCGTGCCGTTGGATTGTGTGAGGAGGCACTGTGGGGCAGGACACAGGGATCGTTGATGAGGAGGCTCAGTAGAGCCGGGAACCAAGCTGCTGCTGACCAATTCGGGGCTATGAGAAGGAACCGACCGTGGCATGATGCGATCTTGCGTAGTACCATGGGAAGCAGGCGTGGTGGAGGGAAGGCATACGCGTGGAGTAGGTTCCAATCTAGTGTTAGTGCATCTACTGCCCAGGCACAAGGGTCGGGGAGCGGGCTGACGAACAGGGGAAGTCTGGCATTGAACCAAGTGGCGAAGAGGTCGACCATTGGTCGTTCCCAGATAGCGAACAGGGCTGAGCAGATGTTGGGATCCAAGGTCCATTCGCTGGTTGGAGGGTTTCGTCGTGATAAGGAATTGGCGACTACGTTCCGGGAACCGGGAATGTGAAGAAGAAGAAGTTCTATTTTGAGCTGAATGCAGAGTTGGAAGATGTCCGATGTTATCTGATGAAGGGATAGTGAACGTGTCCCCCCCCCCCCCCCCCCTTTCTTGAGGTATGCAACAGCGGTCGTGTTGTCGATGTGTACTTGGACTACTCGACCAGAGACATGATTTCTGAAGTGTCGGAGACCAAGTAGGACTGCACAAAGTTCCAGGTAATTGATGTGTTCCTGGGGTGGAGACGGCCATGGGCCTAATGCAGTGAGGTTGCCGATTTGTGCCCCCCAACCCGCAAGTGAGGCATCTGTGAACAGATGAAGGTGGGGAACTGGTTCGTGAAGGGCAACCGAGGTAGTGAGGTTTAATACGTCTGTCCACCATAGCAAGGTTTGTAACGGGAAAGATGAGTGGAGCCGTTGCGGCGACCGTGTAGGAGCTAGGCGGGGATCACACCATTGGTCTGCTCGGTAGTGGTGGAGAGGGCGAGCCATCCAGCGACTGTAGGGAACGAGGTCTGCGAAGGAATCGATTAATTGTCACAATGACGGAGGCAAGGTCTTTGAACGTGTGGTGTGGTAAATGGAGGAACGTTCGGGCAGCGATTAAGTGCTTGGTGATGCGTTCCGGGGAAGGCATGACGGTAGCCTGAATCATGTTGAAAGAGACGCCGAGGAACACAAAACATTGGGCTGGATGTAGGCGAGACTTGGGCAGGTTGATCCCTAGGCCTAGGTGATGAAAAAGAGACACAACGGACCGCAGATTTTCAGTGACCGTCGTTGGATCGGGGTGGGGAAGGAGGCAATCGTCCAGAAAGGCATGCATGCGTATTCCTTGTTGGTGCAGGTGAGCAAGGACGGGGTGAAAGACCATGGTGAAAATACGAGGGGCCGCGTTGAGCCCAAACGGTAGACTGCAGAATTCGTAAATTCTTCCGTCGTGAATAAAACGAAATAGGTGGCGGACAGAGGCATAAAGCGGAATGTGTAGGTATGCGTCCGCTAAGTCTAGTGAAACTGTCCAATCCCCGTGACCTAACGAGTCCCGGATAGAGGTAACTGTTTCCATCTGGAAATGTGGATTGACTATGAATTTGTTTAGTGGCTTCACGTTGAAAATCAGACGAGTGCTGCCCGACTTCTTTTGGCAAAGAAAAATGCTGCTGTAGAATCCGGGCATGAATGGTGGGTGACGAATGCGAATTGCATTTTTGTGAAGGAGAGCACTTATCTCTTGGTAGAGGGCTAGAGGGCCGGAACTGTCCCAATTCCATGACGGGTTTCGTAGAGGCGGAGGAACCAAGAATTTTGGTTTGAAGCCAAGGGAAATGATTGAGAGGATCGTAGGGTCGCAGGTAACTGTCTGCCAAGCAGGTAGGAAAAAACGCAGCCGTGCTCCCACGACTTGTGGGGGAAGTGGAATGTCAGTAAGAGTCGATTCCGGGAACGTGATCGAGACGGAACACGTTGTCGTCTATCTGGGGTGGAGGCACATCCCAAGGATCGGCCACGTTTGCGTCCTTGGGAACGGGCGGGAAAGGGCGACGAGGAACGTGAAGGAACGGGCGGGACCGGCTCAGGAACCTTGCATGTAGGCCAGTTGTCAGCGGGTGCATCGGAGCGTGCAGTGGATGTAGAGCGTTGTCGTTTAGGTTGGCAGTTCTTGTTAAGCCGAGGTTTTCGGGAAACGTCGAGGTGAGGAGCAACTTTAGGAATCAAACCCCGGTTCCGTGATTCCGTTTCGTGGATCGGCTGATTCCAAAGCAAATGTCTGGTGGAATCATGAAGGTTTGCGGCCGTATTGAGTGCTATCTTACGGGGTAGGAGAGTCGAGTTAAATAAGGCTCTGGTGAACCAATTCATCGCATGATACGTGGTGAAACAGCTCTTGCGAAAGACCTGGTGGATGAGGAACGCCAGTTGTCGCATGTCCTGAGGAGGAGGATCGGTGTGAAGACGTTCGCACAATGCATTGGCTGCAGTACTCAGGACATCAGCCTCGGACGCCGCACGCAAACCCTGGCGAAGAATGCGGTCGTTGTCTCGCAGCACAAATACCGTAACTGTGGCCCGACGTGGTAGAAACAAAGCGGAACCAAAATCGAGTTTTGTGTCAGCGGCAAGAAATTCCGATTGTGGATACGTGTAGAAGTTACGCGGAATTGCCGTTCCCTCACCAATAGGACGGAAGAAGTAATTTTCTCGTCCGGGACATGGCGGTAGAGGTTCCTTATCAAGTTCAAGAGGGGAACCGTTACCAAGAAGAACGCCACCAGTGCACAGAAGTGTCGTTAGTAACGTGGTCAATTGTCCAAGTTGAGGTTGCTGATGTGGAAGCTGGTCCCGTAGGCCGAAACCAAATCCTTTGCCAAGCCACAATTTTTATTGGCTGGTTCGGCGGATTGAGACGGTTTACAGAGAAAACAGTCGGGAACTATTTTCTCAACTCTCTTAAGTAGAACAGGGAGAGGAATGTCAGTTGGGTCAGTTGGAGTATCCGGGGAGAGACGGATCAGGTGAATAATAATGGTCCTCCTCTTCTTCAATTGGAGGAATAACAGCAGGTATTGAGTGAGAAGATCCGGGAACGTCATCCGCGGAACGTGGCTTCTTCTGAACGGAAGCTAGCAAAGCTGAAGCGTAATCCGAAGCCCGGGTTTTTCGCTTGAAGGTTCGGAGGGACGAGTCCATTAGTTCGTGCACTTGGGAACTGGTTAAGGGCCCGGAGGGGCCCGGAACGGCGAAAGGAGCACTGCGCCGGGAGGAACACGATGATGTCTAAGGGTGTGAGTTGCGTGGCGGAAGTGGACGCAAGCTTGGCTGCTACTTTGCAAGCCTTGAGCTGAAGTTTTAAACGAGTTCCTTAGTTTTAGAAAGTTCGGTCTGTAAGCAACGAACGTCTGGAGAATGCAGGGATCGAATTTCCAAACTTTGAACCAGGTGCAAATTGCACCCCAAATCTGATACTGGGGTGCAAAAAAGGGCTTTGGAGTGCAAAATCAAAATGTAAACCAACACTGTGGTCTCCTATTTTATAGCCATTGAAAATACTAACATTCAGCATCTCAACAATATGTACTGTTTTCGTACACTTTGCTTAAAACTCACTTAACTTCACTATTCAACTGAAAAACCTACACACATAGTGTAAGCAAATGTAGTAAAAAATGGAGTTTAACTAAAGATCTTTGGAAGGAATGGTGTAACAGGAAATCTAATTCCAAGCTGTTTAAAATGCCGCAAACCGCAAGTGTCTAGCTTGCGCGGTTCAAAAGTTATGAAAAATTCAACTTTGGTGTGCAATTTTGCACTCCAAGAGTTGCCCGTGGAGTGCAAAGTGTGATTTTGGAGTGCAATTTGCCCCTGTGCATCCGATTATTTCGACCCCTGAGAATGGATTACCTGTCCGCAGGGAATCGGGGAGGTCTCGGCTGTGTTAGGAGTAACGGTGACCTCCGAGAGGAACGGATTGGTAAGTGGAGGAAGCGGATCGAGGGATTCGTGGTCCACTGAGAGTTCCAGAACTTCCACTGCAGTGGCGGATGGATCTGTCGGACCGGAAAAGGCGGAACGAGGAACCAGGACGGCGGACCCGTCCTAGGGCGTTCCTTTTGCCCGTGGCATAGCCGGATCGATGTGCACAGCGGGAGCGTAGAGAAGAAAAGGTGGCCTCCTCGGCTACGCTCGAGTTTATATATGAATGAGGCTGCGCAGTGGGTAGCGACTCGGACAGGTAACCTCAATTTTAATTTCTCTATATTGAACAGCATTTTGAGAAGGAGAATGCAAATAAAAAAGGTAATTAAAATTATGGTTAATAAAATTATGGTTAATTAAATTAAATTAAATTATGGTTAATTAAAGTTATGGTTTCTTCTCCAAAATACTTCCCTACAGTAATATCTGTTGACTTTGTCCTACAGGACAAGGGTCAGCTAGAATCCGATGCGAGATTATATACTAATTTGGAAAAAAGATCGTTAATTTACGTACTGTGAAACTCCATTATAAACGAACAAAAGTCACCAGAAACACGCAAACTTTCACAACGAAAGACACTCACACTGTCTAGCGAATTTTCGATAGTTAACTACAATCTTCCTCAAGCCTTAAAGTTAGTTTGGACTCTGTTTACATCCTTGTTGACTTCACCGTTATCGTCTGCTTGTTCGTTGCCATGCTCCAAACTTGGTGCATTGCATAGCCTCCCGTTTTGTGCAGGCCGATCCGGCGAGCTTGCCACGTGTAGTCCTCACTTTCTACACAACTGCCTGGAATGTTCCCAACCGATCAGATCTGAAACTCGCAGGTAGGAGGGGCCTTGAACGTTCATAAGTGGAATTCCATTGGCTTCATGTTGACCAATAGAAATGGATTCGAGGCACCGGAGGTGTCTGTCTCATGCCATGTTGGACTTTATCAGTGTACTAGTGTCATGCCACCTCATTTTGTGCTTTGTCTCCATGCAATGCCGTTATCTTTGACTGCATTCTGAACATTCCCCATGTGTTGTGTAAGCCTCGTTCACACTCCTTTTCTTGTCTTCCCTATGTACACAGCATCACAGTCATTGCATGGAATTCTATACACTCCCTCGTTGGTGTTTATCAACAGATCCCATAGCTTTCTCGTCCTTGGATTATTGCGTCTCACGCCCTTGTAGAACTGCCTTCTTCTTTCGATAAACAATTCTCTTACGAAGTCTGTCTACGTTCTTCAAGTAGGTCTTGAAGCCGTGCTGCTGATTGCCGAGGAGATGGTGTGTTGAAGCGTGGAGGTTTGTTGCTGTATTGAGCGCAACTTCCTGTAATGAAAGTGTTGAGTTGAAGAGGGCTCGTGTAGACCAATTCATGGCATTATATGTAGCAAAACAATTCTTGCAGAAGACTTGGTTGATGAGAAAGGGCAGTCGGCGGGTGTCGTCCGGAGGGTCAGTGTAGAGACGTTCACACAGCGCATTGGCCGCTGTACTGAGGACATCTGCTTGGGATGCAGCCCGGAGGCCAAGGCGGATGATGCGGTCATTGTCGTGGTGGACAAAGACAGGGACCGTTGCTCGGCGAAGGAGGTAGAGGGCTGAGCCGAAATTCAATTTAGCGTCGGCCGTCAGGAACCTCAACTGAGGGTAGATAGTTGCGTGGGTTGGCAGTACAATCGCCGATAGGGCGGAAGAAGCAATTTTCACGACCGGAACGAGGCGGAGGTGGGTCCTTGTCAAGTTCAAGAGGTGACCCGTTTCCAAGCAGGATGCCGCCGTTGCAGAGCAGGGTGGTAAGGAGTGTTGTTGATTGACCTAGGAGTGGAGGCTGATGAGGTAGTTGATCTCGGAGGTCAAAACCAAAGCCTGTTGCTAAACCCCTGTTTTTGGAGGCTGGGTTGGTTGTTGGGGAGAGCTTGTATAAGAAGTAGTCTGGAATGATTCCCTCTACTGTCTTCATAAGTTCGGGAAGAGGAATCTCGGAGGGATCAGGATTCCCTTGGAAAGGAGGTTCAGGCTGATGGGAGGCCGATGAGTCGGGCGAAAAATAAGAATCTTGGTCATTACCGTAGGAAGATCCAGCGGCGCAACTGGAGGTGGAGCCGGAAGAGGCGGAGCGGAGGGGCCTGCTTCCGCTACTGATGGGTAAGGACGCTTGGGAACAGAAGTCAACCAAGAGGAAGTGGAATGGTAGGTTGAACCGTGCAGGTGGACTTCTCTAGGGAGCAGCATGGGGGAGAGATAGTAGAAGAAGGACGAGCCAGTCGCAGCATCAGAGTGTTTATCTGAAAGGAAAGCTGCGCAGTAGGATGCACAGATGGAGGTGGCGCGGAGGGGTATCACACCTCTCATTGAAACAACAGGATCCAATGCTGGAGGGAGAATAATGTAAGCCGATAGTAGGCAGAGAATAAGATATCCTTTTAGCTTTCATAGTCAAGAACGGAGGACTTTGTCGGTTTTAGCCTTCATGGTCGACGGAGGTCCTTTTAGCCTCTATGGTCAGCGGAGGAATAGCGGAGGGCTGGATGAAGGGCGGAGCTAACGAATTCATTGGTGATGCATAGTGTGGTGATGGCAAGTCCGTATGGTCGAAAAATAAAAAGCGACCTGGCTGCTATATTCCGTCTGCTGCAGATGGGAGGCTAGCGGGTGGATGACTCTTGATGTAGAGAGGGTGGTGGTTTTGGTGCCAAAGGTATGATCCCTTGCATGGTAACAGGATGGGGACGTATGGCCGGAGGGGAACGTGGCTGGGCATCAGAAGGCCATTCTGGGTCGCAGAAGGGTCTGTCGAAAGTCGGAAATGGGAACGGTATATGTAAGCATCCCGGATGGAGAGAAAGCTGGGGAGGATGCAGCGTCTGTGCCGAGTAGGAATGGTAATGATAGGCGATGGTAGGTTCGGTGGTGGAAAGAAGACGCCGCGGATGCTGAGTCGGAAGTAACGTGCCATAGGAAATGTAAGGTTGACGGAGGGATATAGGCCCCTCCATAGTGGTTGGGACGGAAAGTACTTTGGTATGCGGAGGGTCGAAACGGAGACTCAGTTGAGTCGGAAGGATGTCGTTGCCCAGTTAAACCGTTGAAACGGGAGGCAAGGCAGGATGAACGACTGCCTGTCCAGAGGTAAGTTGTGGAGGCAGGGAACTTGAACCATCATGTGAAGAGGAGGCCAAAGCCGGAGGCAGAGCAGTAGTCTGATTGGCAGAAGTGGCAGTGATAAGACGGGACGTAACTGTGTGCGGTAGTGGCACCAGAGGAACGGAAGACGAGAAACCTTCCGAAGGAAGGACGGATGATGGTAGTGAACCCTGTGAGGGCGGAGGAGGTCCATCCTCAACTGAAGGAGTGGATAGCGCAACCATAAAACCGTTGTAAAACAACGGAACGGCCGAAGCAATTCTTCTGAAGAGGAGCGGAAGGAGGCATCCCTACGCGGGGTGGAGGTGTAAAGAAATTGGAACATCTCCGTAGGAGGAGGCCAATATAGGAGGCAGAATGGTCGTTCGAGGAACAGAGGTTCAGGAGCCGGAAAGGAAGGTGTATCCAGAAAACCGCTGTGAAAACAACGGAAGGTGGGATAACCTTACAAGAAGAGGAGCGGTGGGAGGTGCCCTTCCGCAGAATGGTATGCGGAGGGTATTGTGGATTCGTGGGGGGCTTGGGATGATCACTCGTGGTGATCACCGTGGTGATCACCCTAGGAGAATTGATCCCGATAGGACGCTGCGCTGGAGCTGATATAAGTTGGCCCAAGGCCGCACATGCGCCATACCGTATGAAGCCGGCAGTAGAAAAGGACGAGCTGGTTGCATCGTCGGAGCATATAATCCGAAAGGAGGGCAGAGGGCAACAGGATGCGCAGATGGAGGCGTCGCCGAGGGATATCATACCCTTTACAAAAAAAACAACAGCATTCAATGCTGGAGGGAGGAAGGGTGAAAGTCAATAGCAGGTCCATCCCAACAAGGCTACGCGGAGGCAGTGCACAGTGGGGAAGGGAACCGAGGACAAGGAACGTCGGTAATCCGAACAGATCCGCCTTCCGCCCAGACACAACGAAGACGTGAACCGCCTTGGGCAGAAGCCCAGAGGGACGGCCGTTCCGAGGGATTAGCCAGCGGAGGCGGAGGGCAGAGGCAGAAGGCAGAGCTTGAATCGGACGAGGAGCTCGAAGAGCGACACATCACGTGGCAGTGCAGAGAAAGAGAGAATGTAAGTGGCTTGTTGGCACGCTGGGAGGTGGAGTGTTCGGAGGAACGGGAAGGTAAGTCCAATCGCGTGATATGAGGACTGATGGAGGAGGCCAGTTTGGCCGCAACCTTCCATGCTTTAGTAGAAGCTTGAGGCAGGCAAACCGTTCTTTGGTACGGAAAAGTTCTTCAGGCAAGGACCATAAGTCCCTTGCCGGAAGTGGTTGGCTGCACGGTATAGGAGATGTGGCAGCAGTGTCATATGGTGCAGGGAAAGATTCAGAATGGAGGAGAGTCGGAGGCGGAGGCTCTAAAGTATCCTGTTCCGTCGTAAGTTCAAGAATTTCCACGTTCTCGGCAACCGGAGGGACGCAAACCGCTGAGGTGGAACGTCGGGTATGGGAGGAAGAATCATCCTGTGGTGTTCCCTTGCCCCTCGGCATCGCAAAGCGGAAGCAGAGCGGAGGGAGGAAGGGTGCGGAAGCGGAGGCTCGACGTTTCCCGGAGCGAAGTGAACAGCGTGGTGGTAGAGAAGAAAAGGTGAGCATTGCCGCTCCACTTCGACTTATATATGAAGGAGGCTGCGTAGTTGACCTGCGCAGTAGTTAGTGAACCGGAAGGACATCTTCGTTTGTTTTCTGTAGTATTGAACAGCATTGAGAAGGAGAATGCTATAAAAAAAGGTAATGGATTTTTTTCAAGGCAACTAGAAACTAACTTTAAGGCCTGAGGGGCCAGCAAAAATTGGGAGGCTATGCAACGCACCACATTTGGAGCATGGTGACGAACAAGCATACCATAATGGTGAAGTCAACAGGGATGTAAACAGAGTACAAACTAACTTTAAGGCCTGAGGAGATAGTAGTTAACTATCGAAAATTCGCTAGACAGTGTGAATGTCTTTCGTTGTGAAAGTGTGCATTTTTCTGGTGACTTTTGTTCGTTTATACTAATTTGCATTAACACGTCATTTTGAATATTACCCATCTGTTATAATGCTGTATTCTTTCTTGTGGAGCAGTCATGATGTAGTAGTGTCCAATAAGACTTCCAGCAGCTACACATTCTTTTAACTTTCTTTCACCTTTGAGCCACTACTTGTCCCGAAGGTAGTGGCTTATGAAAACATTTTGATTTTCCATGAACATGCAGCAACCACTTCATCTAGTGGGGTTCCATTGCGATAAGCCCAGGAAGCTGCAAGTGTTCTCATTCATGAGCTCGCACTTCACTGGGCACATCTAAGCAATTTGGAACAAGTTCGTACGCTTTTCACAAATTCAATTTCCTAGTTTGAATGGTGTCATAGGAAGAGAAAAGATTTCACCTGAAATGATGCCCATTTGTAGGAAAAAGGGGGGTGGGGGGCACTACAGTTCTGTCTGAAGCTGGGTGTTTTGTATCAGGTTGTAGCGGCGGACGCTACGACGGGCTAGGTGCTTGTAACGTCTCCGCACTCATGGTTGACTTTCTTACATGTAGAAATGACTTGGTCGACTATTTTGGTTAAAAACAGCTCTGTAGGGCCTCAATCCGGGAGGGAGTGAAGATAACTTTCCTAACTAAATTAAATTAGGCTATCCAGCATATCTATCTGGAATTAAGGCTGCCACCACCGGTGGGTAAGTTTAAAAGCTAAGGGAGTTTAGAATAAAAATGGGCTACATCTTATTTAAACCGATTAGCGATTACCCAACACTAGAAAACGGACGTTTGTAGTGTAATTACAGGCCGCCGAAAAAACTTCCGTTTTTCACGACGAACAATTTTTTTTTCTTGAAGTGCTACAAAATGCCAAAAAGACCTCGGTCTTACACCCTTCGCCCAATTTTTAATAATGGCCAGAAATGGTCCATCTTTGAACCATTTAATAGCTAGACACATTATCTAAGTCTTCGGGAAGCCCAATCTTCAAAATTCCATCCTGAAGTCTCACAATCGCCATTTGAAAACTACTCCAAAAATACCGCAGCGCTCCTTCATCATGGCCGCCATTATTGAAACTTGTATCTTGTACTTTCGATTTTTATTGCTTTTATTTTAGGGCAAAAAGCCCAAAGATACTAGCTTAGTTGTGATTTAGGAGGGGCTTCCATTTATGGTACTTAACCTTACATACATGTGGATACAGACAACTTTTTAAGTGTGATATTTTTTATTATGTTGAACTGCAGCAACTTCTATGAAAAATTTCCACAATGATCGTTACCTGTTTTTTAACTTTAAAGTTAAAGATCCAAAATTAACTTATATGCGTTATAGCATTCACTAACCTAGTTTATATATCCTTTTTATACTTTATTAATAATCTTTTGCCCCCAGAACGCTACCATTAGTCCGAACTAATTCGACATCGGCAATCACCGGACACAAATTTTTGTGTATATATTTTTGTCTTAAGTCTCTACATAAACCCGACTGTTACCATCTGAATATTACTTCTAGCTTATCCTATTATTAAAACCAACAGAAACATTATAAAGATCTGTTCCCAAAGGAATCCGAAGTCAAACTGTGCTTAAAACATCGAATTCCCCCACCCCCAGCCTAGTTGTGGTGTGTAACACTGCAGTCTTCGTTAAAGCTTGTTTAATTTAATAGTAATGATTTATTTCATTACCCAAACCAAAGTACTAAGCTTTAACCAGAGCCTATTCATGATGTGCATTTGTAAATATCCAATCAATAATCAATTTCCCAATGTAAAGGCCTTTTCCCAAGTTGAAGAGTTGAAAACTCAATTTGGCCTGTCTTTAGTCATTCCCTACTCCTGCAAACGGCTCTGCACCAAAACCCTTTGCTCTACCGACTTTCCCATGTTCTCCTGGCCCTCCACCAATCAGACTCCCGTAGCTCTCCTACCTGTACGCGCTTTGGTAGAGAAAATCTGCTGCTTCCGCATAAAAAGCCCCAGTTGCCCTCCCTCTACAGCTCAGTCAGCACAGCTCACAGATCTAAAACAAGTGGTGGTCAAGGCCGGTCAGGAGTGGAGATGCCGCGTTCTGAAGGTTACCATGCCGGGCAAAGGTAGTGGTCAGTACGTAAGTTACTAGTTAATTGTAAGTTTAATTTTAGGACCCCCATTCTAAATTTATAGTTCAATTTTTAACTTACCTCTTGTTTTAGAATTTTTACAGTGGAGTAAGCCAAACGGCATTTTCGGTCTTTACTTGCTGTAATGTCAGAGTGGTTGTCTTCCTAAAAACCAACGTTCCTCTGTTTATTTTAAACCTCGTTTTAACTTAAACGGCAGACAGTGGCCCTTGAGGATTCGGGAATCTTTTGCGAGAGATTTTTCTGTCTGGGTTAATTGTATAATTTAGTGGATGCGGTTATAAATTAACGGATTTTTCTGGAATTCAACCTACTTTTCCTATTCGAAAAGTGTAATTATGTAAAAAGCCCGTTGTTGCTTTTTGTTCTTGAATTTTCTAAATGTAAATTCTTTTGCTTTCACGGAAAGCCTTCTTGCTTTAATTCGAAGCTTTCGTTGTAACTAGTGACCAGAATGTAAAGGGCCTTTTTCATTTATTGTGATTTTTATTAAAACCAAGAGTTCTTAAAACTACAAGTACGGTTTCTAGTGTAGATTAATTGCTTGCGTTTAAATAACATGTAGCCCATTTTATTCTAAACCACCTTAGCTTTTAAACTTACCCACCGGTGGTGGCAGCCTTAAAGACCAGGTAGAAATACTGGATAGCCAAATTTAATTTAGTTAGGAAAGTTATCTTCACTCCCTCCCGGAGTGAGGCCCTACAGAGCTGTTTTAAACCAAAATAGTCGATCAAGTTATTTCCACACGTAAGAAAAGTCAACCATGAGTGCGGAGACGTTACAAGCACCTACCCCGTCGTAGCGTCCGCCGCTACAGTAGTTTAAAACTCTTAGTTTTTAATAAAACAAACAAATGAAAAATAAAGCACTTTACATTATGGTTTACTAGTTACATGAAGGCTTTTAAATTAAAGCAAATGGCTTACAGTGAAAGCAAACGAATTTACCTTTAGAAAATTCAAAAATAAAAGCAAAAACTGGCTTTTTACATAAGTACACTTTGTACTTATGTAAAGACAAGAAAAAGTAGGTTGAATTCCAGAAGAATCCATTAATTTATAACCGCATCCGCTAAATTATCCAATCAGCCCAGACAGAAAAATCTCTCGCAAAAGATTCCCGAATCCTCAAGGGCCACTGTCTGCCGTTTAAATTAAAACGTGGTTTAAGATAAACAAAGGAACGTTGGTTTTTAGAAAGAGAACCACTCTGACATTACAGCAAGTAAAGACCGAAAATGCCGTTTGGCTTACTCCACTGTAAAATTCTAAAACAAGAGGCAAGTTAAAAATTGAACTATGAATTTAGAATGGGGGTCCTAAAATTAAACTTTCAATTAACTAGTAACTTATACTGGCCACTACCTTTGCCCGGCATGGCAACCTTCAGAACGCGGCATCTCCACTCCTGACCGGCCGTGACCACCACATGTTTTAGATCTGTGAGCTGTGCTATGGATGGGGGGCGACTGGGGCTTTTTATGCCAGAGCATCGGATTTTCGTTGCAAAAGCGCGGACGCCGAGGAGAGCTGCGGGGGTCTGATTGGCTGAGGGCCTTGAGAACAATAGAAAGTGGGAGGAGAAGTCGGGTAAACAAAGACTTTTGCTTGGAAGCCGTTTGAAGGAACAGGGACTATGTACACATGTGCGAATAACGAGTTTTGAACTGTTTGACAATGGAAAATTGGCTATTATGATACTTTGGGAGTTTTGGTGTACAAAATATTAAACTACAGTGTTATGCACTGCAACTATTGAAGGAAGGGGGACGAAGTGTAATGCACAGTTAGACTTTGGCACTTTAATAGAAGGAACAGAACGTTTGTTTTGCATTCGGATTGTTGGTAGTCACGGTTGAATCTTCAGCTTACTATTTACAACAAATACAATTCACTTTCGTTAAAATCGTTACTGAAGGAAGGCTAAGCAGATGTAGTGATCCGGGGGCAAAAGATTAAACTCAAAAGGTTAAATAAACCAGCTTAGAAAAAGGCTACATAAAAATTACGAGTTAAGTTTTATCTCAGCAGAGAATGGCGATAGAGAAAAGTCGGACATTTTTCATGGCATTTGTGATCATTCAAACAGAATAAAAAATATCGTGCTAAGTCTGTATCCACATGTATGTGAGGTTAAGTACCTTAAAGGAAGCCCCTCCTAAAACACAACTAAGCTAGGGTATTTCGGCTTTATGCCTGCAATGAAATAAAAAGAAGTAATTACATTTGTACATGAGTTTTGAAGTTACGACGGCCGGAACTGTGAGCGCTACGGCCCAGTTTGGTGACTTTTTGTTAAGGATGCTGTGGACGAACCAGAAGGAAATTTAATGTACTGTTTTCACAGGAATGAAGTTCAGATAAGTGGCTATTAAGAGCTTCTATGTTTGGCCGATTCTGGTGGTAACTTCATGTCGAAATCTTCAACCAAAGTCGGCAGATTTTGGTCGGGGGGGGCGGGGCGGGGGGTGCCTGAAGTGTGGAGCGTCAGAAAAATTAAGTTTTCTCCCGAGGTTTTTGATATTTGGAGTCCGGGTATCCTCTCCAATCATGCAGCAGCACAGAAATCTATTACAAGGTACTATTGTCACGTCTAGGTAGTGACGAAGTGCCCTATTAGGGCATTGGACCTTTTCGTTCCCCTTTGGATCAATAATCGGGCCGAAGGCTTTCACTGTTATCGATTTTGTGTTTGTCGCTCTGAATTGGGCTGGGAATGTAAGAGTAACCGATGTCAAACCCTTGAAGTAGAGATGGTTGGTTACCTTTACTTGAGAAGGCTGTCAGTATACTGTGTCTTGCGGCAGACTCAAGGGCCAGAAAGAAGACAGTATTTTCAGAGAGATGAAGGAGCGAAGTTGAGCTTAAGGGCTCGAAGGGCGGAAGCGACACGCTTTCAGGCCCAAGAGGAAGGTTCCATCTTGGGAAGTGTTGGCGTGTTCAAGGTCGAGCATTTTCGAACTCCAGTATCAATCTGTTAAAAAAATCTTGCCGTCTAGGATGGAGTTGTTTCCAAATAAGAGAACACAGAATTTATTGCAGACTTTTAACCTTTGATGGCTGTTGGGAGTTATTTTTATTGAAGAGGTCTTCCAAAAACGAAGCCAGAAGGGTTACGGATGGATTACAGGGACCGTGCATTCCATTTTTTAAACTTCGTTTTGTAATTTATTTTGATGGTCTGCGGCAGAGCAAAAGGCGGGCGAAGAGAATCCATCTTCCTTTAAGTTGGTAGTTAGACTCCACCCGTAAGATAAGGATCCCGTTTAGGATGGATGGTCTTCCCTAGGTGTTGTGTGAGGAAGAGCTCTGAGAGAGGGAGAGGTACACGAGTCCGCTTTCTTAATTTCCATCAGGTCAATGAACCAAGATGTTGCTGGCCACATTGGTGCAACTAGAATGATTATCCTTGAGATTAAAGAATTTTGCAAGTTGGTTGTTGAGTTTCAGAGCAAACAGGTCAACAAATGTGGTCATCCATATGAGGAAGAGGGCTTCACAGATAGTGGGGTGGAATTTCCACTTCGTCATAGGGACTTTGTTCCCGCTTGAACATTTGTCTACACCCAGTATTTAACTACCCTGCAATGTGTCTTGGTTGAAGCGTCAAGTTAGGCACATTGCAGGTCAACAGCCTTGATGTTTTTTTTTTTACCAACTCAGAGACAGGAAATGAGTCCGATCTCTTCACGTAGGACACGGCTGCCTTGTTGTCAGACGTAACTGCAAGCACTTTCCCTTGAACAAGGCAATTCCAATATTTGATCGCCAGGTGAACTGCTGCGAGTTCAGGGTCGTTGATGTGAAGCAGTTCCCCAGAAGCCTGGAGTCCCTCTAAGTGAGCTCCCTAGCCTAGTGTAGAGGTACCTATCTGTGAAGAGAAGGGCGCCCGATGGATGATCGTAATCCAGTACCCCTACCCCTTTCTGGATATTGGAAGGGTATCTCCACCATCTAAGTTTTCCCAATAAAGATGATGGAGGGGCATCGAGTATGTCCAGGAGATTTTAGGGGACCATTCTTCTTTCGAAACCAGTGCATTGGCCTTGATCTCCGTTGTCCTACAAACAATGAGGCTGATGAGAGAGGCCAGTTGCAGTGCTGTTATTCTTTCCTTCTTTGCTGAGTTGCCAAGAGATCATTGAAGATTTTGGATTCATTCTGGAGAAGGTCAAACAAGAAAGCTGTGAAGTTCGAATTCTGGTCCCAGAAAGACAAACATCATTGCCGGAACCTGGGTTTGGATGGGTTGACTCCTAGCCCTAGCATGAATAAGAGATAGAGACATTGGGGATGAATTTGAAACTGCAGTCTCGATTTCTGTCCAAGGAGCAAATCGACCAAGTCTGCACGAGTATGTATCGTCATCAGGAGGTGGTGGCAGATGACTGGATGAAGGATATTGCTGTGAATACCAGTGGAGCCATGTATAGCAGCGGCTGCTACGACGGGAGATGCTTATAACAGCCACTAACATCTGGTTGGACAATTGCGGGGGTTCTTACGATACTTTCGACTTTGTTGTAACTTTTAGATTCAAGCATAGCATTTTCTACTGGCCCGGTGAAGGAATAGAGAGCCATTCCTGGGCTTTAAAGTAGGCTATAATAAGTCGTTGATTTACGTTGCCATCAGGTGGGCTTAAGTTACTAGCTATCCTGAGTTCTAAGTATAAAATACCCTAACTTTAACTCTAGCTAATAATCATTCAAGGAGTCACATTGTCAACTCTTGGTTTTAATAAAACATGATTAATAAAACAGTTACAATGTATTTTGTTTACAGAAGTATTCTTTTACATTAAAAAATTGTTGCACCAAGTGAATTAATATAACACTCTTCTTGAGTTTACATTATCAAAATTTCGATTAGAAATAAGGTTTATTCAAAGAACTCTGTTGTGCTCGGTTTCACATCTAATACACTACAGTCGTATTTACATTACTGGTTTCGCACCTGGTAAAGTAATGACTTTAAAAAAAAAGGTTCAAGTTTGTTACTAGGGTTATACCATACAAGGACAAACTTCAGATAATAATGCTTCAAAAACGATTTAGTGACTCAAAGTTTTAAGTTAACTGTAAAGTCAAAATAAATCAAAATCTGGTTTTTAGGAAGGGGACCGTAAACTGTGTCGGTAACCGAAACCGAACCGGACGATTTTTAAAAACCGGTTTGTTTCGTTTTTTTTTTGTTTTTTTTTTAAAGCAGATAGCCGATGTGAAGACGTTAAAAGGCCACTTTGCATAAATATGTATATGTCTTTGCATACGATTAATAAAATAATATCGTAAACGAACTAATCGACGTCTTTGTCCAAAATGGTGGTAGCAGACAGGCGGTCACTGTCACAACGATGAGCGGGAAGAACTTCGTTTCACTTATGATTGATTACTCAGTTGATCAACACTGGGCAAACGTTTGTATTGTTAAGCAGATTACGGCTGACAAACCGCTCCTCGCGAGTCATTCACCAGGAGTGGCGCATTGATTACTATGTTGAAGTTTTGTTTTTTTCAACTAGACTATTAAAGATAAATACCGAATAAAAATTATAAATACATTTTTCCCATTTAGAAGCAAATAATAAAGCCTTTTCAAAAACGGCAACTTCAACTTTTATTCAAAACAATCGATCAAAACTGATGCACGTTCTAAAACGTCAACAGAGCGTAGCTCGTGGGGACATTTTTTTTACTTAAAAAAATTATTCAACACATTACTTTATTGCTACAGAGCATTCCGGCCACTTTTATCACTTCAACAAGGGATTCTTCAACAATGGTCAATTTCTGAACGGTACCCGAGCACGCAGAAAAACTTGCTTTGCTGCATCACAACTTGAAAATTAAGACGTCGTGCATTGCGTTTTAAATAAACTTTTGATATGGCACAGTTAAGCCACTCTTCCTCTTTTGTTGTACAGTAAATCGTGTATTAAAAGCCCAGTTGAAGCTAAAGCCCACCCCTTAAAATTCTGTAAAGTCAAATTCATGAAATATTGGAGTTAAAGCCCACC
>JAHWFP010059703.1:0-10488 GCA_023313725.1 Lithobius niger | reverse complement strand
AAATTCTGTAAAGTCAAATTCATGAAATATTGGAGTTAAAGCCCACCCCTCAAATTGTCGTTTTTCTACCAAAATTTACCTAAAAGTTATACGTTGTGTATAAAGATAGTACTACTGCTTGCTATGTTTACTGGCTCCCTTCTCCTTCCCTGTAGTAATAGTGAACGCTTCCTTTAGCTCCTAGCACCTGCACAAGACATCTCTCTTCCCTCCCCCCTCGCCTCCTCCCTTCGTCACAAGCAATTAAAAGGATGTAAAAATTGGTCTTTCAGAGATCGTTCAAAAGCTTCGAATTTTCTGTAATAGATGTCCAGAAAGGTTAGAAAATTCATAATGCTTGATGTAAAAGCCCACCCCCATATTTTTGCCAAATTAACAGCATAAGCCCATGGGCGTTTAATCCACGATTTACGGTAGTTAAAAGAATTAAAAAACTCAACGAGTACGCAAACATTAAGAACTGCCCCCCCCCCTACTTTTTTTTTTCCCCAAATGTATTGGCAGCAGTAGCAGCGTCAAGTAACCTGTTCCTTCCTTCTTGCGACCTATACCCCATATAGTTGTCTCCCAGTCTACGTTGGCGGGTTTCCTTCGCATGCTGAAATCTCAGCCCTTGCATTCCTTTCTTAAACGTTGCCCGTAAACTTCCATTTTCCCACATATTCACTCTCCTGTTTCTAACTGGGGCGTCGGACGAACGTCTAACTGGAAAATTGTCTAATGGGATAATTGTCTAAAATCTGCCTAAATAAAAAATCTGGAAAAGCATCTAAACGGAATATCGTATAATGGATAATTGTATAATGGATAAACGTCTAACTGGCTTACCGTCTAACTGCGGTTTCTGATGTTATATGTACAGCTGCAGCGAGCGCGGCAGCGTGAGCGAGGCAGGCATATTAGACGATTTTCCATTATACGAATTTCCAGTTGGACACTTTTCCATTATATGAATTTCCTGTTAGATGATATTCCGTTATACTGTTTTCCGTTATACGTTCTTCCAATTATGCGATTTTCCAGTTAGACGATTATCCCTCGCCCCTTTCTAACTTAATTACCCTCCAGTCCCGGTATCAGTGGCTCGACACCCTTCCGGGTTCTGACCACTTCCAGGTGGTAAAAAGGCAATATTATTTTATTATACAGGGTGGGGCAGAAAGGACGGAACACCCTTGGCAATCAAAGATGGTTAATGTTAGGATAATGAAACTTTGCATGCATGGTATGTAGGCGAACGGGGAGCCAACTAACAATGAATCGATCATTGACCTTGACGCATATTTTCAAGGTCATCGTGATGCTAACTTTTTAACTATGCTTTGTAGAACCCCAGTGTAAATTAGAAACTTGTAGACAGTGGCAAGGCATGGCCAATGCAAAAAAACAGAACGAAATTCGGTACGTTAGTTTAGGAGTTACGGGCATTACAAGAATCATTCTGTTGTGCTGGCCGAGTGGCTTTCCTGCCAAACAGTTCTGTCAGGCTCTTTCGTACACCATGCATTGTATTGGTAGGTAATGGCGTTGGCAGCATACGCAAATTGGCATAATTCATTAACCGTGATCAGCTCTAAAACAAACTCAGAAATGTTAACCTGAGGGAGGAACAACATTAGTTTCATTTCTAGACGACCACGGTAACTAACTATGCCAACTTGCATAAGATGCTGTAGTTTGCTGCACCATTCTGTTTATACGTGTAATGTAGCAGGTTGTGTTGAGCTAGTGTCGAGTCATCAGCGTGTCAGTTGCTGTTTGTTTCCAAGCATGCTTCATGTACTTTGAGGACCACTGGACTTAATTTTACGCTCACTGTTTGGCAGGAAAGCCACTCGGTCAGCACAACAAAACGATGCTTGCAATTTTCGTAACTCCTAAACTAGCGTACCGAATTTCGTTCTGTTTTTTGCAATGGCCATGCCTTGCCAATGTCTACAAGTTTCTAATTTACACTGGGGTTCTACGAAGCATAGTTAAAAAGTTAGCATCACGATGACCTTGAAAATATGCATCAAGGTCAGTGATCGATTCATGGTTAGTTGGCCCCCCCCGTTTGCCTACATACCATGCAAAGTTGCATTATCCTAACATTAACCATCCTTGATTGCCAAGGGTGTTCCATCTTTTCTGCCCCACCCTGTATATTATTATTCAATAAATATTGTTCCCGAAGAAAAATATTGTGGTAATAATGATCTGTTATTGCTGTAGCTTAATTTTTTTTTTAAATCCAAAAAACTGCTGGTCTACTGGATAATGTTGATGAAAATAGTAGCAATTTTTTTTTTTGGGGGGGGGGGGGGGGGGGGGGAGAAACCGATACCGAGATTTCCTTCGTAAAAAAAACGAAACCGAACCGATTCGTAAAAAAATGAAACAGACACAGCACTACCGTAAACCCTTTAATTTATGGGGAAACTAAGCCTAAAATGCCGAAACGTACGTCCCCGTAAAGAAATAAAAACAATAAAGTTAAAATTAAACTATAAATTTAGAATTGTAGGCCTAAATAAATACCTTCAATTTAAACTAAGTACTACTGCTAACTTTTGTCCGGCATGGCAACTTGTGTACAGAAGACATCTCTACCTCCTGACCGGCGTAGTGACTGTCGGCTTTTGTCTATGAGCTATGCTATCTATTGAGGGGAATGGGTTATTTATATACAAGAGGGTCAGTCACTGGCAGGCAAAGCGTGGACCCGTAGGGGAGCTTGGCTTGCGTGATTGGCTCAGGGCCTTAAGAACAATAGAAAGAGGAAGGAGCTACTCTTGGAGCAGTTTGAACGACCCTTGACTATGGATTTTCAGTAGGGTTGGCTCAGTATATACAATTGAGTTAACAGATGGAAAAGCCAAGTCTTTTGCTTTGGGATGGCTCTTTATGCATTGAAACTGTTGTTAATAGAAGGAATATTGAAGTGGAAAGCCATTTGCAACGAAAGAATCTCACTGCCAGGGTTTGAAACGATAATAAAAACTTATTTTTACCGGTAAAATGCACAGGACTAAATAAATGCAAACATTGTGCAAACGATAAAATAGTTTTAAGCTAAACCAGCTGAAATAAAGTTTAAGCTATTATTGAAGCAGATAATTCTTTCTGGTTGAAGCAAAAATGCGATAAACACTCAATAACATCAGCGCTAATGAAATATTGTGAATAGCGAATTGAAACTGCAAAGGGTGATTACTTGTTTCAAACTATGTATGTGATAGTGGCTGGTCATTTGACAACATCCCTTTCCTAGCACAACACTAAGCTGGGTGGCTTTATGCCGAAGAAATTCGATATATACATTTCTACAAATAAAACCAAAGGAACTGAAAGTTAAAAATACTCCTCAGTATTTTGCGAATTTTCGATAGGCATTTTGTCCATACAGGTGTAAATAAATGTGCTTCTTCAGTTACCTACATCATTGTTGTGCTAGCTGATCGAGGAATATTTGAACAAACGTGGGGTTCGTAGCCCTCAATGTGCGTTAAGCCGAGCTTGCTGTTGTTGCCGTTGTGCACCAGGCAGTGTTTGTTCACTGTCATGGCAGCGCCACTTTCTTGTCAGGAGTTCACTAAGTTGCCGACTGATTATATATTTGATAGATGGGTTTGACGGTCCCTGCAAGTTCATAAGAGATCCACCTTCTGAAATTTCGTGCTGAATTGCCAGTGATTCCATTCCCCTCAAATGTCGATCATGTCTGGAGTATAGAAACTATTAGAGTTGACGTTTTATTCCTAGCCATGTGATGATCAGTACTCATGCAGTGATATGCGATGCTGTTTGTCACTACTTTATTTCTTGTATCTGCCATGTGCTGTTTAACCCTTTCTTTCACTCCCTTCCTCGTCTCGCCTATATATACAGCATCGCAATCACTGCATGGTACTCTGTATACTCCCTCCGAGACAAGGAAGGGAGTGATAGAAAGGGTTAAACAGCACATGGCAGATACAAGAAATAAAGTAGCGACAAACAGCATCGCATATCACTGCACGAGTACTGATCATCACATGGCTTGGAATAAAACGTCAACTCTAATAGTCTCTATACTCCAGACATGATCGACATTTGAGGGGAATAGAATCACTGGCAATTCAGCACGAAATTTCAGAAGGTGGCTCTTATAAACTTGCAGGGACCGTCAAGCCCATCTACCGAATATATAATCAGACGGCAACTTGGTGAACACCCAACTAGAAAGTGGCAAAGCCATGACAGCGAACAAACACGGCCTGGTGCACAACGGCAACAACAGCAAGCTCGGCCTAACGCACACTGAGGGCCACGAGCACCACGTTTTTTCAAATATTCCTTGATCAGCTAGCACAACAGCAATGTAGGTAACTGAAGAAGCACAATTATTTAAGCCTGAAGGATATAGGAGCACCATATTTTACACCTGTATAGACAAAATACCTATCGAAAGTTCGCAAAATGCTGACGAGTATTTTTGACTTTGAGTTTGAACGTCAACAAAATTTATTTACCGTAGTTACAAACCATTCAAAGTACGATGGTTGCATTTTTCTAAAAAACGAAGTAGTTTATAGTCGTTTTTCGGTTCACGAAGGCCACTTCCGGTTTGACGGTTTTGGGCGAAGAACACTGGAGAGTTTGAATTTTGATAATCTGTTTCCGTGGAAAGTTGTGTCTTGATAAGGGCTATAAAGTGGCCCAAACAGATCTTGAATCAGTTGAAAATTGTGTCTTGATAAGGGCTATAAAGTGGCCTAAACAGATCTTGAATCAGTTGAAAATTAGCGGAGTTATAAATGAAAGAGTTCGGTAATAATGGCGTCTCCATTTGAGAGGCTTCGAGAAAAAAAAAGCCGTTTTTCCCGTGATGCGTTTTTATATTTTAAAAAGTGTAGAGATGGAATTAAAGAGTTCTGCTGCGGCAGAAAGTTGAAGAAAAGTTCAAGCTTGAGTTTAGTCAAAACGAGAGACGATTTGGTCCATTAATCGTGAAGTTATGCAGAAAAGTGTCCAGTGTACAAATAATGTATAGTTTCGCTTAGGCAATAGACACAAAAATCAACATTACTGTTACCTGCCTTTATTGCATTATAACAGACCTCGTCACCCATGGCGGTGGGACTATGGTAACGGTTACCTGAACTACGAGCTGGCTGTCCTAGAATCAACGGACTCAGTGAACCTTAAGCAATCCAAGGACTAGGCGAGCCAAAAATGCGACCGAGATGTTCACTTGACAAAATGTGTAGATGTTAACCGGTGTAGTGTGAGAATTGTCGGAATGGCGGTGTACTTTTGGGTAGTCGACTCGTATAAGCACTGGTTTTTGTCCAAGACAAGTCTTTGTGGGGGAACACCTAAAAGGGGACGTTGAACAGACTCTGATGTTCGTGGGAAATTGGAGTTGATAGTACGGTCGCTGTTATGATCAGTTGAGGTAGATGGCAGCAGTGTGGATAAGACTCCTCAGCCCGAGGAAGGGTTGACGGAAAAATGGAAAAGACAAATCATATTTTAGTTAAGGGATGTCCCGGAACCCCAGGGCGACGCCTTTTGCCTGACTACGGCATGTGGCACAAGGTAATTGTCTTGCTGAATGATCCGAGCAGTGAGAGATCCCTGGAAATTCGGTGCCTGGAGCTTTGTCAAACTGCTATATACTGTATGAGCCGAGATTCTCAAATGAGAGTGAAGACGATGCAGTTGACCAAGACTGTATTATTTTTTGAACAGGATTAGAAGGTTGTGTGAGGTGTGACTCTGACTGTGAACGTGTCGATGTGTTATGCGACAAGGAGAGCACTGGACTACGTAGAGCGATTCTTGGTGGCACAGGGGACACTTGGGACGCCGTTTGTGGAGAAGACTGAGTGGTGGTTTGCCAAACCTGAGAGCCAGAAGGAACAGAACGAGTGCCCTAAGTTACCGTAGTGGAGTGACCATATGGGGACCAACAGATTTTTGACTTGCCGCAATGCAGGATGTGCCAGGGGAAAGTTGGTGGCAACGGCGAGAGCCAGCATGGTTTTTCTTTTACTAGGATTAGGTCATTCTTTAGGTGGGTTACTCGTTCGTTGGTGTAGATGATCTATTTCCGAGGCCAATGTTTCGCTGGAAGCTCGAAGGAAGTCGGCGGTCGATGAGAGGGCCGTGTTTGTTGTACAAAGGTTGTTATAGTCCGTGGAAAACGAGCATGCCGTTGCTAAAAAGGGAGTCATGTTGACGACTAGATGAGCTAGGTCATCCAGGGAAAGTTCCAGTCCTGGATGATAGCAGCTCGTAAGGTTTCTGACGAAGGAAACGCACACGTGGCTGGAAGGAAGATCTTGGTGAAGTGTGCACAGCTGACTCGGATGCGGTTGTTTCAGTGTTCGTTTGAGTATGGTCGTCCGCGGGAGGAGCAACGTCATGTGGAACAGTATCCTGTGTGTTTGTAGGTGGGACGTGAGTAGTCTTGCCTATGGTCCCTCGATTGTTTATCGGTAGTCCGGCGGTTCGTTTGAGATTGTGCTGAGAAGTGGATGGTTGAGACGGTGATGATACGACTGAAGGGGAAGACTGCTTGATCGGCTGGTCAGCGGCAGGAGAGACATGCGGTGCCGGTCCTGATTGTGCAAGCGAGAATTTGTTGGTTTTAGCTGTCTTTTTGCGTGCGGTCGTCGTCTTTTGTGCTGAAGAGGCGGACTAAGATGGTGAATCCGTAGTAATTGCGGTCCCTTTTTTTGCTGTGGGGGCCAGACGATGATCACGGGCCTGTTTCTGGGCCTTCTGGATGGACAACCTGGTACGAGACTTCTTTTGATGTTCTAGAATGAGAAGCCACTTATCTTCGGAGATTGTCTTGCATATGGAGCATTTTTTGCTGTTCCAGTCACAACTCCTGTGATGCTGATACATTAGATGTGGGTTGAAATGTGGTCATGGTACAAGGAAGCCTGGGCAACAGCATCTTTCTGGATTCGAAACTGGGAATATCCACGGAAGTCGGTGTATCTTGGTCATCCGGATTGTCTTATAGGCCTGGAGAGTTTCTTTGCAGGATCCAATCGAAGGAATGTTCAGCACGAAAGGTTAGAGAGTCTGGAATTGTGAACAAACGTGCACCAGGAACAATGACTGCTGCAGATGGAGAAGACTTCGCGCCAAAAGATTGCGACACAAGGGACATCCCCGGGAGCCGCTGGAGCCATTAAGGGCGAAACCAACGAAAGAGATTGCCTACTGACGTAGGGAGGAGGCCGAAGAATGACTGTGGAATACCCCTGGTTCAGGGAGGCAACCGTTAAGCCGTAGTACCAACCTGAGCAGTGTGTTGTATGAGGGTTGATCAAGGGCGTTCAGGAGACTGTTGCCAGCCCCCCCCCCCCCTTCTTTATTCAAGAATGACTGTGGCTGTACTGGGGTTACAAAGGAATCTAGTTCCGTAGGGCAGTGACGAAAAGACGACCCTCTTTAAAGGAAGAGTTTGTTGTCGTTGTTGCTTGGTTGGTTCTCTCTCTTTGTTCTTTTTTGCGTTTTTTTTTTGTCATACAAGGCATTCATATGTACTTTATTATTAGAACACAATGTTCTTCTGTGTAATAGATGACGAAAAGCAGAGCTTCTTGGTTGGTGGTGTCGGCCCTGGGACGTCTCAGCTTGAGACCATATTAATTCTGGGGCGACCCTAAAAGGGAGCGTGGAGCGGGGCAGGTGGTCGTAATGATAGGAAGTCAAGCGAACTGGGAGGAGGTGACGTAGGTGGAACGGAGTTGGACAGAGGTTGGGGACTGGGCCAAAGTGGATCTGATGGAGTTGGTTTTAGTTCAAGGTACAGACGCAAAGTGAAGAAGTAGATTATGCAGGAGGTCCTGTAGCAGAAAAGATGTCTTGAGAGCGGTCGTGTTCGTGGGTCACAGGCGACCGTAACAGTGCGAGATGTGCTGAGCACAGGGTCCTGAAAACGTGGGAAGGGGACTGGTACCCTAATGGTCGCAAGCGCCGGCTGAGGTGGTGCATCTTGGGTCGATGGCAGTGGAACTGAATGATTCGAAGTTGGTGGCGGAGGGCCAGATCGTGTCCAGTGAAAAGCACCAGGTTCAAAACAACACACGAATGGTCGGAAAGAATCTAACAGGTGCCAGAAAAGGGTAGTCGCAATAACGACCGTGGAATAGGTTTCATGAACATTGGTCGCCCCATGCGGCGAAGCGGGGCTGCTTGTGAAATCCTGGGCGGACGTGTGATCCTTTTCATAGTGGTCAGAGGACCGTTCGGTAGTGAGCTTGAAGTCGTTCTTGGGGCCGAACTGGAACTTGGCGATGGTACGGCCGGACCGAATGATGCGTCGGGATACTAGTCGCTGGTGCAAAAGGAAGAGTCGGCCTCAGCAATGACCGTATGCGAGTCCATGGAATCGAAGTCTGGTCAAGGAGGTTAGAAAGGCGGTGGTAGATAGACTGGCCAAGGCTTGCAACCGACCGCTAGATGGTTTTCTTTTCCCAATTTGGGGAAGGCGCGGTCGCGTTAGTTTATCCAATGCTTCTAGGGGAGTGCAGACGAGCAGCAACGTAGCGTGGTGGCCCCTAGGAAGAAAGATGAAGTGAGGTCTGAGGCCTGTACGTTAATAGGGGGCCTGCGCCATGCATGCACAGAAGGTTAAGCTACGAGGCTGGCAGGGAATCCAACAAAAGTCTAGGGGTAGATCCCATTTGAGGAAGGAAATGCAATAAAGGCAGGTAATATATATTTTCTTTGGCATATAGAAAAAAGTTTGATGCGTCGTTTTGCTTAGTTTCCCAGGTTTTGGATATTTGGGGTCGGGCTGCCTCCCACATCGAGTTTGGAGACGGGGCCGAAGTGATGGGAAAGTGTAAAATAGCGATTTTAGCATGTATTACTGAAGGTAAGTATTTTGCAGATTGTGAGAAAATAGATGTGTCCTACATCTCTATTTCAGAAGGCTTGCATTAGTTTTGAAATGATAGCCCCAGAAATCACATCTTCTCTATTGTACCGTGACAATTATATCAAGTTATTACTGATCGATTACCCTTGACCATGACTGACAATCCCTGTGAGAACAGCTCCTTCAGGAATGTTGTCAAGTCCCTTACTGATGGGGCACAAGGACACACATTTTTCTAACCGCAACATTCAAGCTGTTTTGGCCACTTGGTCTTGTAGAACTTGACTGTAGATGGTCTATGACACTGTACCAGTCTTTTATCAACGAATGAAGAAAACCCACTCTTTGTCATCCTTGTTAATAAAGGCCCCAGGCTATGGTAACTGTTTCTCTAGTTGGTCTTGAATACTAGTTCATATTCGTAAGCAACGTTATCTCTTTCCTATCTCTGGAGGCCCGTAGGCAGTCCTTGGTATGCAGTCCTCAATACGCAGGCGGGTATTTCTTTCTGCGATTGAAGAACCCTGGGATCCGAAGCTTTGCCAACTTCGTCACTGCAGGGAGGGAAGGTAGGAAGGATCTGTTCTAATTGACCCCACACCACTTGGAGCATTCTGTCGTACACTTCACTGCAGGTTGGTCAGATACCCAGGGGCGACAGAAACGTGACCGTGTCCCGGAAACAGGAGTAGGTAACAATGGCTTTCCCAATTGGACAGATTATACCTAACGCAGGTGTCACAAGAGTAAACTAGACAGCACCAGCATGAAGCACGTCTAAATGAAAAGCGAGCAATGTGTGGTGCGGAGCAGCAGTGAGACGGTACTGTAAAGAACTAGTCTTCACCCTAGATTTGATAGGAGACCTCAACTCAAAATATCAAAAACCTAAGGGTTTATCGTTTCACGCAACGAGCAATTTTTTTTCATTAGCGCTCGCCAGCGCTCAATAGGCCTAAAAAGACCTCAGTCTTCAAACTGCTGTATCTCCACGAAAAATGGACAAAAACGATTGGAACTTTCAGCCCTTAATAGCCTGAAACATTAACTTGACTTCTGCAAAAACAGAACATTAAAATTCATCTCCAGTACTTCACACCATCCGTTTGAAAAACTTCTCAAACTGACCGACACCGCACGCAATTCGCCGATCGCCATCTTTCAAAAAACATCTGTATATTTGTAATTACTTTTCTTTCCTTGCAGGCATAAAGCCAACCAGCTTAGTGTTGTTTTAGGAGGAATTTAACCTCACATACATGTATTTTAAAACCCAACACTTGATGTTTTTATTTTAACGAAGGCCAAGTTTATTATGAAAACTTCGACTGTATTTATTATTATTAGCGGCTGCAATAATATCCGACTGTATTTCATGCATTCTAGCATTCAGGGAATAAGCTGGTATATTTAACCTTTTTATCTTATTATATTTTAGCAACTCTTTAGCAAAAACTAGGTCTCTGAACACTACTGATCCCGGCTGTCTTTCTTACGAATTTGAACAAACTTTTAATTTACCAAAGTATATTTTAGTTTACAAACTCCACGTCACTTCGACCGCAGTAACGTTCCTTCTATTTAAATCACGTTTGCCATATAAATTGAGCTTGAACACT
>JAHWFP010059606.1:29822-106390 GCA_023313725.1 Lithobius niger | reverse complement strand
ATCAGTGAACCTTTAGACACATTTCCATCCAAACCCCAAATCAATACATGCACAACTTTGGCCACAAATAAATAAAGAGTGCTTAGTGTACACAACTTTAATGAAACTAAGACCACCATCTTGGATGCTTCACTGCAAACACCAACTGCTCTTGCTGACTGACTCCCTGCACAGGTAGGCCTATACCTTGCATTATTTCTTTATTTCTGAATATTTCTGAATATTACAGCAGCAGCAGTAATCATGTTATTAAAGTATTGTAGCCTAGTATACACTTTTTTTTATATGACAGGCAACAACTATAGGCCTATAATTTGCATGCCTTGGGAAAGTAGTCTCTACCAAAGGTTTTTCAGGGTTAGTAATTGAGGGAAAAAAATAAATTCATATTCCCGCAATATGTGCAGTTCCAGTACTATTTGGCAAAAAGACGATAATTATTAGTAAAAATAAAGGAAAATAAGGTTAATTATGTAAGCTTCTTGCTAAAATAACATTTGGTATGTAAGTTAGTACAGGTTTTTTTTTTTTTTTTTTTGTATTTTAGGCTGTCATTTTTGTTTTGTAGCTAAATGTAGGTCTATGTGATAAAATTGTAAAACTTGCATACAAAAATATGAATACATGAACTACAAAAAAAACCTGAAACAATTTTGCAAAATAAAAAAAATAAGCCAATTTTTTGGCCTGTACAGTGTACACTGTCTTGTAGGCCCAGAGAATTTTTTTTCTAACCTGAAATAGAATTGCACTAACAGGTTTCCAACTGTGCCACTAATTAAAATGTAGATTTAAATAGTAAGCCCATCATGAAGTGTTCACTGAGGAATGAAATTTATTAACCAAAATTAAAAAAATGAAAAATAAATAAAAAAAAATGTGTCCTACCGTCCCCCAATGGGATCCCAGCCATTGGTCCTTAGAAGAGGCAACCAGATTTTGTGGTTTGACCACAGCATACAATAAGTAAATTTAGCTAACCACTTTTTTGTAACATTTACTTACCGTAGGCTACAATTTTTGAAATAGCAGGCTATGAAAATGATTTTCATCCCCCTTTTTTCAAATATAAAGGCCTATTTATGTTGATGGACCTGTTTTATGTGGTTTATTTTATGTTGGTTTACCCTTTAATTTAGGCCTGAATTATTTGTATTTTCAATTTCGGTGTATTTTGTCTAATTCAATTTAACTTGAAAAAAATTCGTGAAAAGGAATAAAAATAAGATACTAAAAAAAAGTCATAGTTTTGGTCATCCACTACGTGATTCTCCATGTTAGATTGTAAACATTAATGAAAATAAGCCCATCTCTAAAAAATTACCGAAAATCGCGGAATATTGGCGATGTCCGCGCAATTAGGCTTAAACGAATAGGCCTAATTCTGCCAGCGTCGTACTGTTGCGTAGCGTTATAAACATCACCCGTTCCCAATCCGAAAAGTCGGATTTGTTTATAAATGAGTACTGTAATGGAACAAATAGTTAGTTTTGTAGTCGGTGGGTGTTAATCTAAGCAAATAATTGCGAAATTATAACTACATAGTCGACAACATTGCCGTAATAACGCAGCCGTAAAAAAAAAAATTCCGGAATCGCCGATCGCACATTACCGCTAGACTATAGTAATAATCTAATAGTAATAAGTAAATAAACAATAGTAATTAGCAAATAAACTACAGTAATTATCAAATAAACTACAGTAATTAGCAAATAAACTACAGTAATTAGATATAGGAAAATCGCCACGAAAATACATTTGTTCGACATTACGGGAATACCAACAGCGAAAAAAAAAAAAACACTCCGGCAACTGAATTGATCGCCGATCAACAGTTTTATTACCGCTAAAATATACGAATATGAAACATTCAAATTCATAGCAAATAAGCAAATAATTCTATAATTCTAATTATACCAAAAAAGTTATTTGTTTACATTACGGCAATGTTGGGATAATAACGCAAAAGTAACAAAAAACAACTCCGGCAACTGAATTGATCGACGATCACCAGTTTATTATCGAAAAAATTTACCAATATGAAGCATTCTAATTCATTTCGACTATAGTATAATTAAATTTTAACACCATTCCTAATAAAAATATTGAATTTGCCGCCACGATGGCAAAACACAGCTGTGGTCACATGGTCGACTGGTTGTTGACAGCTGTCAATCCGAAGTATATCACGGCCATCCTCATAGATCGGCTCGCTACCGCTGCTGCCCCTGATTTTGGTATCCATTTAGGGCGCGCTGAAGCGATTTGTGAAAAAAAACGTGCACCATTTACTTTAAAAATCGATATCTCACGAACTAATGCACGGAATTTCAAATTTGACGCCATGTTGGAATCGGTAAAAGTGTGGCTTGCTGACGGTGACGTCATCAGGTCGCTAGCGTGCTGCCAACATTCAGGGGCAGCATCGGAAAACTACCTACGGATTTTTCCGTAGGTCGGCTGGAGCGCGCGTTCGTGCTCCTACGGATTTATCAGTAGCTCGGCACCATTGGGTTAACAAGAGCCTATTCATGTCACAAACATATAAATATTCAATCCGTAGCCAATAATTCAAAATAAAGGCCTATTTCCCAATGTTCAATTGAGTAAAACTCAAAACAGGCCTGTCTTTCCCGTTTACATGTCCCTACTCCTTCAAACGGCTCTGCACCCAGTCCCTTTGTTCAACCGACTTCTCCTCCCACTTTCCATTGTTCTAGAGGCCTTCGGCCAATCAGACCCCCGTAGCTATCCTCGGCGTCCGCGCCAACTTCCGGTAATGTGTATATAACCCCAGCCCCAGAATCCCTCGTTAGCACAGCTCACAGATCTCAAGCTAGAGAAGGGTCACGCCAGTCGGGAGTGGAGACGCCATGTCCGTAGGATGCCATGCCGGGCAAAATGGCAGTGGTTCGTATGTTTGTTGTTAGCTTTTGAAAATTTAATTTAGGACCCCCCCAAGTCTAAATTTTAGTTTAAAAACGTAACTTAAACTCTCTCTAGCTAGGGAATATTATGGTGGTGACGCCTGTAGCGGCATCTTAGGTTTCTCACCCCATAACGTCAGAGTGGTACTCTTTCTAAAAACCAACTCCTTTCTTATTTGTTTTAAACATTAATTCAAATAACTGACGGTTTGATCTTTGTGTGGGATTCATTGGTTATTCACTCCAGACGGACTTTATAAGTAGACGAGGCTTTTATAATTTGAGGAGTTGACTTAGAAACAGCAACTCTGGGAGGTTTAAGGCTCTGTTTTATCACTTAGAAACATAACTGTGAAACGGTTGATCTTTCATGCGTGTTTGAAACATACTGATTGATAGACTGTAACCAACCGAGGCTGTTCAATCTTGCGGACGTCTCTGCGGAGCGTTCAGTATTGCTTTTTCTATTCGAAAAATTAATTGATTGTTTTATTCTGAAACACAAACGTCGTTTTAGTCAAAACTTGTGAAACCGAATTACATGTTGTAAATTCAACTTTGTGCTTTTAAATACTTTATTTCAAATGCTTTCGTGCTAACTAAATGTAAAGTGTGCTTTTCATTCCCTGTTGTTAAAATAAAACCAGGAGTTTTAAAATTCAGTTCGTTTGCTAATTGATTAACTGTTTAAGTGTAAATAAATATGGGAACCACTTCCACAGCGGCTCCAAGCGCGTCCACCATCGATCTGTATACGTTGGTTGTACTACCTCCGTTGGTGTAAAGGGTAAATTAAGGTCGCTGTTTCTCGAAAATAAGGTCAGTTTTTTCCAAATTTACCTAACCTAACCTAACCTAAACTAACCACATAACACCAGAAATCGCAATCAAAATCTTAAACCTTTCTAAACTTCACCCGCCGGAATCTAGATAGGTCGGCCATCATGCTCGGAGCTTTTGCGGAAGTGGACCCTAAATATGTAAACCATTTTTAGTTTAGCTCTTTGTAAACGGTTAAATTTCCATCGCTGGTGGCAGTGAAATACCAGCAGTATTAAGGTTAGGCCCCTTTAATTTAGGACCCTGCGCTCCATCCCCCATGCTGGGACCGTAGCCCTTGCTGTGCTTATGCCGTAAAAGTTGCAATAATCACCGCAACATCTTAAGCTGAATCTCCGTGTCAAACCAGGAAACCGGAGGCGCTACAAGCACCTGAGCCGTCGTAGCGTCCGCCGTTACAAGCTGTAGGTCAACACAATAAGGGGTGTTTATTGCCAGTGACAAGGCTTCTTAAAGACTTTACAGTAAGGAACATAATGTGTAACAACATGGTAACCTATGGGAGCACAGTTATGGGATGGTTAACAGAAAGGAACTAAACTGGCTACCTATTGTGGTGCCTCTATGACGACACCACATATGTAAACGTGGGTTTTTAGCCACCAGTGAGACAAGTCTTGATGTTAAGAGTGACGGTTGTTGATATCTACTTGAGACGTGGGGTTAGTCACGATCCAGACGAGAATTAGGGTGGACTGCCACAGTTGTTTGGGTCTTCATTCGTGGTGTGGGGATGGTCACAGTCAAGACGAGCGGCCTGAGATGAAGGCGTTGTCTGACTTGAGAACTTCACTCATTTTGTGGGTTATAGCCACGAATGAGACGACCGTTGGTGTAGACAGCCGTGGTCGACTTAATCTTCACCCGAGAAGTAGGGTCAGCCATGGTCGATATTCTGGAAGAGGAGAGAACGTCATCCGTTTTGACTCTTCGCTCAAAACATGGGATTAGCCAGGTTTGAGACAAGTACTGGTGTGGGATGCTACAAGTGTAATGATTTCCGCACGGGACGTGGGGTGGGCCATGGACGAGACAAGGTGTAGGGGGTGAAGACGTCATTGACTTGATTCTTCATTTAAAAGTGTGGTTTTTAGCTACGGATGAGCCGAAAAACAGAGTGGGCGGCAACTGTTGTCTTGTTTTTTTCTCGAGACGTGAGGTCAGCCATGGTCGAAATAAGCAGCCAAGGATGGAGGCAGTCCTGACTTGATTATTCACTCATAACGTGGGTTCTAACCACGAATGAGACGGGTTTGAGTGTTGACAGCATCTGTTGTCTTGATTTTTACTCGAGACATGGGGACAGTAATAGTCGAGACAAGCACTAAGCGGTGCAAACGGCTTCCGTCTTGGAACTTCACTTACGACGAGGGTCTTAGCCATGAGTGAGACGAGTAGCAGTAGACAGCAATTGTTGTCTTGATTTTCACTTGAGGTATGGGGTCGGTCATGGTCGAGACAAGCAGCAAGAGGTGCAAACGACTTCCGTCTTGGTCCACTCAAAACGTGTATTCTGGCCACGAATGGGACGAGCAGCAGTGGACAGCAACTGTTGGCTTGATATTCGTTTGAGACGTGGGTTCAGCCACGGTCGAGTCAAGTAGCAAGAGGTGCAAACGGCTTCCGTCTTGGATCTTGCAAACGTCTTCCGACTTGGATCTTCAGTCAAAATGTGGGTTATAACCACGAGTGAGACGAGCAATAGTGGATAGCAACTGTTGACTTGAGTTTCGCTCGAGACGTGGGGTCAGCTACGTTCGGGCCAAGTGGCGAGAGGTGTAAACGGCTTCCGTCTTGGATCTTCACTCAAACGTTGGTTTTAGTCATGAGTGAGACAAGCAGCAGTGGGCAGCCGTTGGTGGCTTGGTTTTCACTTGAGACGTGGAATCAGCCATGGACGAGACAAGTAGTAGGGGGTGCAGATGGCTTCCAACTTGACTCTTCACTCAAAACGTGGGTTTAGCCACGAATGAGGTGAGCAGTAGTGTGGTCAGCAACCGATGTCTTGGTTTTCGCTCAAGACGTGGGATCAGCCACGGTCGAGACTACTAGCAAGAGGTGAAAAGGCTTCCGTCTTGGATCTTCACTCAAAACGTGGGTTTTCAGGCACGAGTGAGACGAGCAGCAGTAGGCAGCAACTGTTGGCTTGATGTTCGTTCCAGACGTGGAGTCAGCCATGGCCGAGACAAGCAGCAAGAGGCGTAAATGGCTTTGTCTTGGTTTGCTCAAAACGTGGGTTGTAGCTAAGAATGAGACGAGCAGCAATGGGCAGCAACTGTTGTCTTGATTTTCGCTCGAGCCGAGTACGCACATTTTAAGCCCAACCACAAGTCCGTGAGACCTCTGTGAGCGGCGCTATTCGAAAAGTTCCACGGAGGGCTGATGGCAGTCGCCGAGGTATGTGCTTGCTTTGCATCGCTTGCTTTGCATCACTTGCTTTACATCGCTTGCTTTGCTTAATGGCTTTGCTTGCTTTGCTTGCTTGGTTTACTTGCTTTGCTTGCTTGCTTGCTTGCTTTGCTTTGCTTGCTTGCTTTGCTTGCTTGCTTGCTTTGCTTTGCTTGCGTATGCTTGCTTCGTGCTTGTTTTGTGGTAGCTTTGTCCTTGGTTAGCGTCTGCGAGTACTTCGTGGTTGTGCGACAGGCATTACCACGCTGGGTGAAAATGGCGGAGACTTGTACCGACAGGGAAGCGAGAGAGCCGGTGACCGTCATTGTTTGCGATGTGAGTTGTGGCCGCCGGGGGATGAGTGTCGGCTGCGGCGGTAGGGGGCTGCAGCGCGTTTCTGGTTGAAGTGCTGCTTGGAGCGTGAGCGAGGCTGTCAGTCAGGCCGAAAGGACTATGTCTTGTTGGGAGAACTGTCGTTGCGTGCGGTGTTTGAGGAAACCGGTGGTTTCTCGGGAGAGTGGATGTGACCCCATCTTGTGAGATAACCCGTCATACGGACGAGGTGTGCGACGGGGGAAGCATCTGTGTCTAGACAGCATAGCGGCGGAAGACAGAGTCGAGAAGTTTGTGAGCTTCGCTGCAAGTGACGCTACGGTCCCTGCTGACAAGATTGGGGAGTTGTTGATCGAAAGGCCCGTGTGAGATGAGGCTTCACGGAACTTCTCTATGGCATCACGGGAAAGCGCCTAGCATGTTGTACATCGTCTGCTGGGACCGAAAGGACAGAGTGTGTCGTCCGTCTTGTAGCGGAAAGACGGCGACATGCACGTCCCGTTTGGCGCCGGGCGTGTAGCGGTCATCACGGACGGGTGGGATGGCAGGAGGAGAGAGTAGCATCCGAGGAAGGATCAGTGATCGAGAAGATAGCATCCAGCGTCGGAGATGAATGACAGTAAAGGACCTCACCGAAAGGCGAGGTGACGTAGAGTAAGTCAGTGGCCGGGGTGCCAATTGGAGATGAAGGTTGACGGCATCTTACCGCCGTCCTGGAGAGGCGTGGAGCTCGTGTCCGTATTCTTACCGGGGCCGATCGGACGGGAAGAGGAAGCGTAGTCCGTCTTGAAGCAGGAGATGGCTGCGGTCTCGGCGACATGCACGACCGTTCGTGGACGGCGTGTTGCGGTCGTCGAGGGCAGGGTGGCCGACTGAAGGGGTATCTAGTAGGCGTCCATCCGACATATGAAGGAGAGAACTATGTCAGCCAAAGCGGGGGTGAGACACGGCGGGAAGACATGGCAACTGGCGGTTGGGGCGTTGGGAGAAGGGCCGGGAAGGAGTCCAGGGTGCAGTGAGCTGTCTAGTGACCGACAGCATGAGACACGTTATGTTCCCTACGAGATGATTTCGATGACAAGTCGAGTGGGGAGTTGATGACCGAGGGGCCCACATGAGATGAGGCTTCACGGAGTTTCTGCTTTGCATCCTGGTGAAGCGCCTTAGCGTGTCTTACATCTTCTGCCAGGACTGAAAGAACGGGTGGAGGCGGGGTGCGTTGGCCGTCTTGTAGCGGAGAGGAGTCGTCGTCGTTGGCGACATGCACGTCTCGTATAGCGCCGGGCGCGCAGCGGTCGTCGCGGACGAGGAGGAGAGAGAGCAGCATCCGTGGTAGGAGCAGTCACCGACAGGGCAGCATCCATCGTCGGAGATGAACGAAAGGAGAAACCAACATCCAGGCCGAAAGGCGGGAGACGAGGTAACGTGTAGGAACCTCTGGAGGAAAATAAATGCCGAGACCAACCACGTTCTCGCTTATATAGAGACGGCTGCGCATGCGCAGTGGGTCATGCAAGCAGGCGGCTACAAGCAACTTAAAAACCTCCAGGGAGACATTAATTGAGGACAATGTAATGCTAAATTATCAGGTTAATATGTTTGGCAAACAAAGAAAACGTTACTAATGTGATTACACGCTTATGACGTAATTCAGTGATACAAAATGCGCAACGGGTATTCTCAGCTTTACATTGTGATGCATTGCGTGGTTCTGGAGTTACGATTGCTTGAACCAAGCGTGTTTTTATCAAACAAATGCAATTTCATGATAATTTTAGCTTGTCACTAATTAAAAAACCACAGTTAAGTAAAAAAGAGGTGAGAATAAACTAAAAATAAACACTCCAACGTAACTAATTCAACAGGTAACAAAACATGGGTTTTTTTTTCAATTTTTGCATTTTTCGAGTGCAAGCCTCTCCTCAAGAAGCAAGATGCCCGTAGCCCTTTTCCCAGTACCACAAGTTTCACCTTGTATGCCCATGTACGATAATTGAATCTAGAACAACATATAATTCCAAATTGCGTATTTTTATTTTCACCCATGCTTGATTGGCTTAAAGTCTGGACAAAGAGTCATCAGAAATCAACTCGTGTAATTTTGCCTCCTAGCATAAGCTTAATGAAGAGTTTGAACCCAGACCCTTTTTAGTAAATATAAGATGCAAGTCAATGAAAGGTACCCAGTTTACTGACTTGATGTGCATTTTTGGGTCACAAAATTAGTTCTTTGCTGCCCCCTCGGGGGTTTCTTCCTTGAGCAACGAACACACGCTATGGCAATACTTGCCAGAAAGACTATAAAAGGCATGTCATACACAAGCCTTCCCTCAAGAGCTAAATGACAGTTTCCAAGTCAGTTGGAAAGCTTAGAAGTACCTACACCAAATGATGCTGGCAAGTATGGTCGGAATGCCAAAGTTAATACTGTTCAGCTTGACAAGCTTTGTCAGTCTGAGATCAACAGCTGAATTGTAATTGCTTTCAAGAAATGGTGCCTTCACCAATGCATCATATTAATGTAAACTATAACTTTAAAGAAGCATTTCTACGACTATTAAAATGCTGAATATCCTTTTTTTTTCTTATGTGATTATATTCACATTATTTTCCAGTTATCTACAGTGTAACTAAAGACGTACCAGTTCATGAAGTTTTTCAAAAATAATGACTTGTTGTTGGAGTTTGTCTTCCAGTTCCTTTATAAAATCTTGAACTCCTTTTAACTCGGAAAAAGTCCAAGAACTCTTTAACAATCTGTGGAGGAAAAAGTTAAATAAATATATCATATCTGTTAGCTTCGAGCTTGATTAGCCTTGGCATGCAATGTAGCGGCCGAAGCTACGACTGTAGAGGTGCTTGTAGCCTCGGCGACATCAAGATGGTTTTGACCTTTTGAGCTTGAACAATTTTTTTTTTCTTAGCGCTAGGCCTATTTCTAAAGCCTTCCACTTTAAATTGTATAACTCCCAGGAAAATGGTTCAAAATGATCACTGTTTTCAATATTTAATAGCCACGAACTTTATCTTCAACTCTGCGAAAACAGAACTTTGAAATTCATCTTCCACAAATATCTACAGCCAATTGAAAAACGCTCCAAACTGAGCGCACCGCACGCAACTGAAGATCACCATTTTCCAAACAAAACTTGTATATTTGTAATTTATATTTTTTTCTCAGGCATAAAGCCGACCAGCTTAGTGTTGTTGTAGGAGGGGATGCCAATCGGCACTCAACCACATAAATGTACTGAGGACCCGCACTCGCTCAAGTTTTTATTTTGAACTTCAATACCGGTTTTGGTTTGTTATGAAAACTTCGATTGCACTCTTGTCATTATTTGCGGCTGCAGTAATGTTGTAAACTAAAATGTGCTTTAGCATCTACAAACAAGCTGGTTTATTTAATCTTTTGCTTAGTGCTTTTAAAGAAGCAATTTATTAACGTAACTTCTTCCCACAAACTCTACCTTGTCCAAAAACGGCATTTTTTCTTACTATTTTATTTTACCGGATATTTTCTCCAAAATGTGTTTATCTTGTATTTATTTCAGAGCTCCGACCATAGCAACCTCATCCAAATGTATATAAAGCCTTTCACTACTATTAATCTTGCAATAGATCAGAAACCATCCTTCTATTAAACTTGAATAATGTTTTTAATAACAAACTCCGTTTCCCCCCTCCCCCTTCAATAGTTGCGATACTTCATATCGTAGTTTTAATTTATAGGCCTATTCACATTGCGAGTTTAAAACTCAGTTCCTAAGGCCTCTCAGTTCACAAAAGTCGGCAATTCCCTTTGATCTCCTTACTGCCAATATTCCCTTCCAACCAGATCACAGTATTCAATTTCCCCACCACTCAGAGCTCTAAGCCACCCTTCCCGTCCGCGCCGTCATGCCTACTTCCGGTAGTGTAAATACTAACAATAGCAGCAGACCTAATGTTAGAACGTGTTACGAATGCGGCTCGGCCTCGCACCTCCGCAATCGTTACCTCGAACTTAAAGCTTCGGCATCCGCAAATCCATGCTTTATCGTCGGTAAAGATACAATTAAGATTTTGAAAACTAGTACTTTAAACTGTACTATTGGTAAGCGTAGCACTAAACTCATATGCGATACCGCTAGCACAATTAACATCGTCAGTTCAAAACTGGCCAAAAATTGGCCGCGTTTTAAAGCAAGTGATTAGATGCAAAACTGTCTTACATGATCCAGAAGTTAATTTACAGCAGGTAAATTTAAGCCTAAAATTAGCCATTGGTGAAGTCTTAAAAACCATAGCTTGTGTTTCTTTGGTAACGAGTTCCCTCTTTGATGTAATATTGGGCGTAGGTGGCATAACACAGTTTAACAGTTTATCCATGCCCAAGTCAGAGACTAAGCCAGGAAAGTGAACCCCTACAGAAATTGTTGCCAGTTTCTCGTGTAAAAACTCCGCTGTAATTTCCAGCAAGCCTAGTGAGTTGAAACCTAAGTTGCCTACCGCTCGCTCATGCGTGAAGGAGCCAATCATCCGGGACTCAATTAGCAGTCCAGTGACAAGCGTGGCACGGGCTGATCCCCTCGTAAAGCAGATAAGATCGCACGAGCCCAGCATGAATGAGCGTAGTGAGCTCAAAAGGATTCTTGCTACGCCAGTTGTAAAACCTGCGTCCCCTAATTTTTCAGAGTGGCTAGACTTGAGAAATAAACCGCTTAATGGTAAAATAAAACGAAGTTTTTCTACCAGTGATGTTAAGCAGAGTTTAGATGTATCCGTTAAACCAGAAGTGAACAAATACAGTTTCCCCAATTGGATTACGGCACGCAGCCAGTCTACCCCTAACCTAAAGTTAGAAACTACCAAACCTGTCCAACTAGACGTCGGCAGTAAACATGCTTCCCTTAAGTGTTTTAATTTCTACCCAGAATTTAGTAGAATTGGCTTACCTGAGTTTAATTTGAATTAAATCAGTACGCCAGGTGTCTAAAAAACGCTAATAAAGTTTTCTTTTTCTGTTCCCTTTTAAATTAGGACCCGATGTTTTAGTGTTAAACTTTTATCTTATAAAAAAGATTAAATTTTTGTGCTTGATCACCACAATTATGGCTCTTTGAACTAAATAATTGTTTTTCCTTGAAACAAAGGTTATTCTAACCTAACCAAATGTGACCAAGTGTTCCTTTTTAGTTTAGGAGTAGGTAAAACCTTTAATAGGTCTCCAAACTTGACAACTGAAACTTGGGTAGTTTTTTTTCCTCCAAATGAGAGTTTTTTTTCCATAAATGTTAAACTTGTGCAAACCACCAAGACTAACCTAAGTAAGGTATAATTTTTCTTCATGTTGAGTTTTTTTTCAACTTGAAAACCTAACCAAATAGTTTTCTTCATAAGTATTAAACTGTAGTAAGTGGTGAGCCGCTACAAACGTGGCTCCATCTAGGAACACCTAACCTAAACGTAAAAAATTGTGTTTATAGCTTTACTGTCTTAAATCTTCAAGACTGCTTCGTTGTACAAACCTGGAAAGTGTCATACAAATGCAGATACCTTGAGTAGGTATTTTGTTTAACTAAAAAACAGTTGAGTTTTCATTAGTAAAAGCTAAACCAGTGGTGGAGCCAAAATTTACTCTGCATTTTTTTTTTGGTTGTGTAAATTTTCTTTAAATTGTTAAGAGGTACGTTGTCAGGGCAAGCTCACTCAAAGAAACTATCAGCTTTTCCCGTTTCGGACCCTTACACCTAAATTTTAAGTGCCAATGTTTACTCTTTTTGTCATTATGAACATCTCCCTATGTGGGAGAATTTTAACAAAGATTGTACGACACGTTTTTAATATTCATTAGGAATATCTACGGGAGTCTAGTGGTTCCCGGCTAAACTCTTCTTAAAGTTTTTACGAAACATTTTTCTTTAAAAAATTTGTGTCTGTCTTACCTCTGAGGGCAAAAAGTTAACTCTGTCGTTGAAAGGTTGTTGGTTATTGTCCATTTTAAAACCTCCCAGTGTCAGAATTTTATGTAAAACAAGTTGTTTGGTAACCTAAAACTATCCCAGTGGTAAGGGACCGTTTATTATTTATCAACGGGGGGGAAGCTGGCGGATATGCCATCATCAATATAAATAAATCATGACCCCCCCCCCCCCCGGGGGGGTTGGTGAATTTTTTTGACCCCCCAAAAAAAAAATTAAATAGTATTAAAATTTCCATGACCCTTCCTCACTGTGCAGCGAGTGAAAAATGATAGTTAACGAACTCAACAGATAGGGACGAGAGCCTGCAAAAAATAAATAACTAGATTCTTACACAGAGAACCAACGAAAAGCTAATGTTAATGATTGTTGGAAACTGTTTACTGAGCTGAAATGAGTGTACAAAAGTTAGGCTATACTTTAATACGTTGTGGGATGTGCCAGTTAAATAAATGGATTACATTAACTATAACTTCTTTCTCGCAGTTTTTTCCCCTGGCCTCCCCTATCCTGAACACCTAAAAAAAATTCAACCCCCCCTCTCTTCACATAAAAATTTTCATGACCCCCTTTTTTTCTGCCCCCCCCCCCCCCGTTGATAAATAATGAACGGTCCCTAATCTGTTAACTTTAAATAGAGCCTATGATTTCTCATGCGCTCATAGTACCCTCTATTCCGATCCTTATTGCAAGCTAGGTCCTGAGGAGTGAGCCTCGAGGTTTTTTACGATGCTTTCCTAAAAAATAAAAATAGCATTCTGTGCACGGCTGACGAGTTAGAGCATTAAATGTTGAGACGTATCATTTAACAGTTACAAAAACCTAAACATGTTCCTTTAATTTTCGTCCAGTTGCGAAAATAGTTTCTTTTTTTTATGTAATTTCTTACTCAAATTAATTTAGCCAAAAAAACATCAGTTTCCGAAAACACACAAAATGGCATTTTGATTTTTGTATATGTAGTGTTTATATAACTTTGTATTCGAACTTTGTAGTCCGGAGATAGGACTAAGTACCTCCAAACCTTTAGACTTCTTATTTTTTCAACAAAATAGAAGAGATTGCTTGAATTGTGACCTTTCATGCAAATTGTGATTACATGGTTTGGCGACCTAAATAATCAAAATGGTTTAAATTGTAGAGCTAAGACGTCTTTTGGGTTGTGTACCAGGTTACCATTGAGGTAGTTTGATCTTCAGCAGTGGCTTCAGAAACATAACTTGTGACTATTTTACTAATGTAAGGTGCATTCTGTAACTTAGAGAGTCCGGTGATTCAAAACAACTTTTCTATTCGAAATTTTGTAGTGTATGAACTTTCAACTTGTTCAAATCCGATTTTATTGTAAATCGTCGTGTGCTTTAATTTAAAAGCTTTCAAAGAATATTTTTGTAACATATAGTGTTCAAATGCAGTGTAAAAGTTAACATATCTTATTAAAAAACCAAGCGTTGTTTTAAACGACAGTCTGACTTCGTATAGATTTAATTGTATGAGTAAATAACTAAAATCCATTTTTATTTAACTCCAAGCCTGCAATTAAACACCTATCGTGGTGGCAGTGAACTATTAGATCTAGACACACGCTAGTGTGTCGTGCCAAGTTTGGCAACAAACATCACAACAACATCACATCAATTCAAGTGTCGAGGTTGTAAACCATTGTAGCGCGACGCCATTGCGTCAGTGTCTTATATCTTGAAACATAGTTGGGCACATTTCAGGTACTTGGGGAAAAATAATAATGCGGTACAAAAGCTTAAATTGTGTTGAAATCGAGAACAATGACCCACCTGACAAAAAATTAACTCGTGTTTAAATGCCAGCTATGCTGCTTTCAATGCAAAATCTGCCCCTCAATAACGTTGAAAATTTGTTGCTAGCTAGCTAGCTAGTCCGCTCATCCCCATGTTAAATCCCATAGGGTGATTATTCATCGATTCCGAGATAACGGGAAGGCTTCCAGCTATGAAATTGGACGAATGGGTGCACTACAATACGAACTGCGTACCTTTTATGGTTTGGAGCCTGGGGGAGTAACAGGGATGGCGTGGGAGGGCGCGTAGGTACGAAAATATTGTTATAACCATTGTTAGTATTGTCGGCATCGTCTCTCATTGGACGGCCAAAGTTCCGACAATGAGAACGTGTATACTGACGTACGTGCCTAGGCACACACTAGTGTATCCCAATAAGTCTAAACAACGCTGCAAAGAAATTGTATTCACGTCTAATTCACGAAAAATAAACCAAGGGTAACAACAAAGCAAAATAAACAAAGCCAAAAACTGGTAAGGAGGCCACCAAGTTGAGAGTGGTTCGGCCCTTCAAAGGAGTGATATCAACACACCAAACTAAATACAACAAATTACAACAAAATTAAAACCAAACCAAAAGCCAATAAAGTGGTGACTAAATTGAGAATGGTTCGGCCTATAGGCAAAAGGTAGTAGCAAGTTGTTGAAAACCAATTTCTTGTTGACGTGGCACTTAGTCATCTGCACGGTAGTGGAGTTGAGTCAATACACAATTTTAAAAGAAGGAGTGATATCATATCAAAAACCAAACCTGGTAAAAGGGGCCGCCAAGTTCGGGCCTTCAAAGGAATGATATCAACACACCAAAACATTCACCAACTTAATCGCACTGAATAATACTTCGGACGTTAAATGAAAACTTGAACATTGCTACCGAAAGTAGCAATGTTCTAGTTTTCATTTAACCTTCGAATTATTAAGCGGTGCGATTTAATTGGCGAATGTTTTGGTGTGTTGATATCACTCCTTTAAAGGGCCGAACCATTCGGAACTTGTCGGCCCCTTTTACCAGTTTTGGTTTTTGATATGATAGTTATTACTTGAAACTTAGATAGGAAATGGGCGCTCCCCTCCCAACCGGGCAGTAGACACTGCAGTGCTGTAAAACTGCGCAAAAGTAAAAACAGACACCCTGAGTATTACCTAAGAAAATCGCCAGTACACCAGATGTCGGTGCTCACCTGAAAGGCACCTAAAGTGACAGGTAGCGCCGCTACATTGCGGTGGCTGTTTTTACTTTCCAGGAAACAGCACACATGTACTACTGGCCCAGTATGGGTAACAGAGAGTCATTGGTCCTAACTGTAGGCTAACTAGTCAACTTTAAAGGGGGGTATTCGCTGCCACCAGGTGGGTGGTTAACTACAGTCCTGACTTTAAGTAATAAGTGATTTTCTTAATTAAGTCTAGCAATTAATTGTACTAGTAAACAACTGACGTTTCACAAACTCTTGGTTTATTAAATGACAGGCAAATATAAAAAGCAAGTATTTACATTTCAACTAGCATCAACAAGAAGGCTTTTAAATTAAAGCAACAGTAGATTTACATGAAATCCGACAAGAATTTACATTAAATTCGTTTCAACCTTTACATATTTAAGTGCAAAAAACAACAATTTCGACAAGAAAAAGTTCAGCCAGGAACTCTTAAGAACCTGTTATTAAGTGTAAACCGCGGGAATTACACAAAATACTACCAGACTATGTTTTTTAAGTACGACTTAGAATCAAATCTGCCATTTAGATTTTGTCACTTTTAAGTTTCAAAAACTCTGCCAATCAACGAAAACACTTACATGAGTTTGGGCAACTAGCCATCGAAGTCACTGCTTCTACAAACCTAATTGGTTTAAGTGATCTAATTACTGTGTGAGTAAGTTCATACTAAAAACACGGGAAAAAGCTGGTTTTTAGAAAGGGACCGTGAACCCTGACATTATGGGGGAGGGGGACCATGAATGCCGACTATGGCGTCACCTCCATAAATTCTCAAAGCTAAGGTTAGTCATTAAGTTTAGAACTATAATTTTCTAAGTTAATACTAGTATACTTACAAACCACTACCTTTGCCCGGCATGGCAACATTCGGACGGGACATCTCCTTTACCGACTGGCGTAGTAACCTCTGGCTTTGAGATCTGCTGAGCGTGTGCTATCGAGTGAGGGGAGCTGGGGGTTTTTATGTTAGAGACCGGAAGTTCGCGTGGAAGGGCAGGAGAGCTACAGGGGTCTGGTTGGTGGAGGGCTCGGAGAACAATAGAAAAGTCGGCAGAGCAAAGGCTTTTTGTTTGGCGCCGTTTGAAGGAACAACTATGGAACTGCGTGATAGAGATAGGCCAGTTGAGTTAAACTCATTGTTTGGAACGTGAAAAAGGCCTTTACTTATTATTGATTGTTTTCTTATTGAACCACGATGTTATGCATCACGACTATTGAAGGAAAGATCTCAATAAATACTGTTTTTAATCGAAGAAAGACAGGTTTAACTCTGGGAATCGATAGCCAAGTCGGTTTGCAAGGAACAACTAAGTTACAACAAAAAAAAGTGTCCGGGAAAATTCGTAAGTTTAAGTTACCCTAAGCTCCGGTAGTGGTGATGGTAAAAGATTACGTTAAAAGATTATTATATAAGCAAAGTTTAAAAGTACCAGCAAGATGCTAAAACGCATTTAAATAGTTTCAATCATTATTTGCAGCCGCAGATAATTGGTTTTGGCAGTTGGAAATTTCTCAAGTGTATCTTAGATCGTCACCTTAAATCTACTTAAGAAATATCAAAACAAAGTGTCTGTACAATTATTATTGAGGTTAAGTACCTTCGCAGAGGAAGCCCCTCCTAATAAACACTAATGTTTTTGGCTTTATGCCTCAGTGAAAAACAAAAGGTAAATACAATTTTTACAAGTGGCGAATATGGCGTCTCGTGCGTTACGGTGATTACGGCTTCAGTTTCGGAGGTTTTTCAAAATGGTATAGCTCGAGTTGTAGATCGAATTTTCGGGTTGTGTTTATGGGGGAATACAGATAAAGTCCGTGGCTATTAAGAACTATAAAGTTGAGACGATTTGGTCCATTTTTGACGGAGTTATGGTAATCCAAAGACCGAGGTCTTTTTAGCGCTGGAGAACAAATAAAAAAAAATTGTTTGTTGCCGTAAACGAAATTTTACCCTCAGGTTTTTGATGGTTTGAGTTGAGGTCTCCTCTCAAATCTAGTGAAGAACGGGCCTTCTTTACAGCAACACAGAAAAGACATTTTTTTGGTAGTCTGCTTCTTTAGCCTTAGGTTTTAGTTTGCTAAGCATGTTTTATTTTGATTATTCTCAATCCAAGGTTTATTAATTAAACTAATAATGACCAAAAACAATATATGTGCATCATATCCTTATCACTTTGCACTCTTTTTTTTTGGGAGGGAGGGGGCAGGGGAGATTGTAGCGGCGCTTACAGAGTCTTGAGGTGCCTACTGTCTATAGCACCGACATCTGGCGAAGTTGTGGTTTGTTTAGAAGAAATCATAAGTGGCGGTTTTTACTTTCACGTAAAAACAGCATAGCGTGTCTACTGCACGGTTAGGAGAAGAGCGTCAACGTCCTAACTAAACTTTTATAACCTATCTAATCACGGTTTACTGCCACCACGATGGGTAGTTATTTTAAAATGCCTACATGGGAGTTCGAATAAAAATGATTTGTGATTATTAAACCCTTGCAAATTAAATCGGACTCGGAAGTCAAACTGTCGTTTAAAACAACTTTCTTTTGTGTTTTAATAAAACATGACAATTATCTTTACAGCACTGAGTAACTAGTTGGTAACAAATAAAATAACTTGCTTTTAAGTTGAAAGCACTTGATTTACAATAAATCGGCAAAGAACTGAATTAAGTTCACATTAGGGGCCATTCAAAAACCACGTGGCCGTTTTAAGCCATTTTTAACCCCCCCCTCCCCCTGGGGGGGGGTGGGGGGGGCGGGGTTGGGCCCCCCCCCCCCCCACAAAAAAAAAAAAACCACGTGGCTCATAGCCATCCCCCTCACCTCCAAACTTAAAAAAATAACAACTTAATGTGTTTTTGACAACGCGGTACCACTTCATATAAAACTTGTGTTATTGTGCCGTACCAAATTTGATGAAATGATAGTGGTCGACATGAATAACCCAACGATAGGTACCCGCATACTCCACTTTCGATTTGACTGCTAAAAGTGTCATTTAAACTGTAGACACAACTTCTTCCTAATGCATGCAGGACGACTTTGGAACTCTCTTCCATCAGAGGTCGTTGAGACTGATAACATCATGATTTTTAAAACCAGACTTTTAGCTCATAGTATTGATGAAATGTATGATTATATTTAGCTCTCTCTTTGGAGGGTAGTTTTATTCAACTAGACTTTTTTTTACAGTGGCTAAGACGTAAGTGGCAATTTAGTTTGTCCTGACATTTCCCTTCAATTAATGGATGAATTTTATTATGATTATTATTATTATTAAATATTTTAACCAAACTTTCTGGCGATCTGCAACGGACACTAGAATAAACGTCATCCGAGATTTCTAACTGAGACGGAACGTAGAAAATCGTAGCCTAATTCGTTCATTATAACGTCAGCCATCACTGCATTAAATTGTCCCAGTGAAGCACTGAGGGATGTTTTTAAAGTCAACGGCTTGCGACTCGCTTGCAAGCGGAAACGCTGCCTGTTTGTTATTTCAATGGGAAAGCGTTCCCCGCGGCCAAGCGACTCGCAAGCCGCTGACTTTAAAAACATCCCTATTGATGCTAGCTGCACACTATTTAGATGAATTTTGTACAAGTCAAGGAAACGCAGTACGTTGTTGAAGATTTCTACTACAAGCCACTGTATTTTTCACCACTATTCGGGAAATGCAGCTCGGTTGACTGGGATCCAGGCGTTAGTCGATGCATGGATTTATATACTATCACACTGTGTAGTAAGCTCCATAGTCGATGTAGAAACAATATAAAAATTAATTACAGGGGGTTCTACGAGGCTAATTAATTTAGAAACACTTTGCATTAGCCTCACAGAGCCACCTTTGCACAACCATCTCCTTCCTACTTCATTTCCCTTACTTGAAAGCCTACATTAAATTATTCATGACATTCCATGTCACCGAAATCCAACCAATGAAGTCACATTGCCCCCTTTATAACCAGTCGCTGTGATCATTTTAGCACTGACGTCATTTTCACGACATTTACGGTGGGTAGTCTCCTCCTTCTTTCTAAACCGCTCGACTTTTAATTTTTGCCAATATATTTAGCACATCCAAATTGTAATGGCTTGTTTTCTCTCGTCCGTTTATGGGTCTTTTGTAATACAATGACGACGATTCCTCCTTAGTTTGTTTTATTTTATTTGGCTCCTATCTGGGAGTCGAAACGTTGCATTATTTTTGCATTTTTTGGCTTCTAACTACTGTACAATGAAAAGTGATTATCGTTATTTTAATTACAATGTCAATAAATCGGAAACAAAAAAAGTAATCTGTGTTACTTTACTGAAATTCGATTAAGAAGAAAAATGTAACTTTTTGGTAGTTTGTGTTCAAACCAGTTCAGGCAGAAGATGAGGGAGGGGGATTTTTTTTGTGAGGCGCCATTTTTGAGCCGGTCCCACTTAGAAAATTAGGCCACCACGCCACTGAAAACAATGTAAGGCTGAGTGAGATGGTATGCGAAGAAACTCTTGTAAGGTAAATGCACCAATCCATTGGAGATAATGGCTTTCCCTTCAATGCAGTGGCCACGTGGTTTGTTTGGAAAACCCCCCTCCCCCCATTGTGGTACTTGTGGCCGAAAGCCGACCTCCTCCCCCCCACCCCCTGGCCGACCACGTGGTTTTTGAATGGCCCCTTACATCGAAATTTTCACTAGAAAAAGTCGAGTTGAGTTATCGCAACTCTCTAAGTTACAAACATGACCTTGCAGAATGTAAAATAGTCTTTGAAAGAATTTAGCAGCCCTTGCACTAAAATCAGTCAATTATCACACTGAATCTAGGTTAGCATTATATGGAAACTACCATTTGAAATGTTTTGGGCTTGCGTAGTTAAATATCCACTAAGCAAACTCAAATTGTCTAGAATGGCAAACAAAATACACTTGACACCACAATTCTTAACTCTTATAAAAATCAACACATGACAAGAAATGGATTACTGAACTTGTTTAATTCTGTTTGGTTTTATTCCAACTTGGCTTATTTAGCCTTATACTTTATATGCGATTATTGAAATATATATACGAGCAAAACATTATTGCATTACTTCAGGTGCCTGTAAAATAAAATGATAGAGAGCGAAATAGGAAGAGGAGATCGTATTCATGGACTATGACAATCAATAGACTTTAGCCTAAGCTAATTCCTTCAAGAGTGCAATTATTTCGTATTACTGTCTTTCTATTATCCAATTTAAAATATCAGCTCAATTATTAACCAGTTTGTATCGCGAACGATACAGCTTATACGTTATGCTTATCCAACGGCTTGAGGCTATGTTGTCTGGCAACCAACTCCCAGTCGCCCTGAGTCAAGGCCTGACTCGGTTCGCTCGCAGCAGTAGCTCAATCAGCTAGGCTCGGCGGACGTACAAGATGACAACTCGGCTTGAAACGACAACTTCACGACTGACTCAAGACATGCTATTTTGCCGTGTTTTAAAGGCGGTTTTGAAATACTTAGAACCGAAGCCGTTTTAAGAGAGGTTTATTACTTTAGTGTGTCTTGAGTTAGGTTAGCTTGAAACCATTTATTTTACCAATAGGCTAGCCCGAAACAAGCGCTCCTTGCCTTACTGTGAATAGCCAGGATGTCCACCTGCTCTACTGAGAAGTGCGGATGTAAACGTTGCGCCAGCCTTTCTTTGAATAGTTGGGGTGCGTGGCTTAACCACTTTGCGGATATAAATCTCAACCTGTCATGTTGTGGTTGTGCTCTCTTTCTCGGCCCTGTTGGTCTTTTAAGGCTCTGCTTACAAAATAAAAATAGCTTTGCTTGTTATTAAATGAGCAGTGTCGAGTTATTCAGAATATTATGCTTGGATTAATATGCAAGTACTGATTATTCTTAATTAATTTAATTAAAGTAATTTGCATATTTACGTCTAATTAATCCCATAACAATATCCTTGACAAGACAGTAAGCTTGTTTTCTCTTAATGAGACTACAGCTCCCATGCCTAGAATAATCAGTTTTCTAGATTATTTTATCGTTATTAATAAGCCTGTCAGCATAACCAGATTACCTCCGATTGGCCTCCGAATTGGCAAAGAATGAAGAAAACCTAGCACTAATGACATATAAGTTAAAAACCAGCCATGCTGAAATTTTGAACGCATATATAATATATATATAATTAATTCTGACCAGGCACCAATAAAAGAGCTTGCGTAACATTTACTTATGATGAAAGATTGTGGAAAGAAAAGTTCATGTTTAGAAGGAAACATCGCAATTAACACTATTATTATTTTTCTTTCCCATCTTCAATTTCCGGTTTCAACTGTCCTGAGTCTGGTTTGTGTAAAGGCATTTGGCCAAAAATCCAGATTGGTTAGGATACCCGGCACCAAAGATCAAAAACTCGGGGAGCCAATTTTTTTTTTCCTCTTAGCGCCGTAGGCCTGAGTGCTTAAGCCCTTTACTTCAAACCATGTAACTCCCAGGAAAATGGACAGAAACGATCGCAGTCTTCACTTCTTAATAGCCACAGACTTTATCTCTATTCCTGCGTACAGACCTCTAAATTTCATCTCCTGCTAATACCCACAGCCAATTGAAAAACGCTCCAAACTGAGCGCACCTCACGCAATCGCCGATCGCCATTTTCCACAACAACAAACTTGTACATTTGTAATTTATATTTTTTTCTCTCAGGCATAAAGCCGACCAGTTTAGTGTTTGTTGTAGGAACCACATATATGTACTCACACTCTGCGTTTTTATTTTGAACTTCAATACTAGTCTTGGTTTATTATGAAAACGTCGATTGCACTTTTTATCATTATTTGCGGTTGCATTAATATTGTAAACCAAAATGCGTTTTAGCATCTACAAACTAGCTGGTTTATTTTAATCCTTTACCTAGTGCTTATAAAAGCAATTTAGTAACGTAACTTTTTCCCACAAACTCTACCTTGTCCAAAACGGCATTTTTTTTTACTATTTTATTTTACCGGACATTTTCTCCAAAAAGTGTTTATCTTGTATTTATTTCAGAGCTCCGACCATAGCAACCTCAACCAGTTGTAATTAAAGCCTTTACTATCCACTATTGCACCAGAGCAGAAACCATCCTTCTATTAAACTTGAATATTGATTTTAATAGCAAACTACGTCCCCCCCCCTCCTTCAATAGTGCGATGCCTAACATCGTAGTTTTAAAATATAGGTCTAACCACGTTGCGAGTTGTAAACTCAGTTCCCATGGCCTCTCAATTCAAAAAAGTCGGCAATTCCCTTTGCCTCCTTTGTTGCCAAAGTCCCCTTCCAATCCACAGCCAGTATTCAATTCCCCCACCACTCAGAACTAGAAGCTACCCTAGCCGTCCGCGCTGCCACTCCGACTTCCGGTAGTGACAGCTCGGCCGATCTAGGTCAGTCTCTCCTCCTCCATCCAAGATGTCCGCCTCCTCTTCCCCGCACGTCCCCTCCGCAGCTATCCTCGGCGTCCGCGCCGACTACCGGTAATGAGTATATAACCCCAGCCCCAGACTCAATCGTTAGCACTGCTCAAAGATCTCAGAGGCTAGAGGTTGCTACGCCGGTCGGAGTGGAGATGTCCGCACGGGTCCGCAGGTTGCCATGCCGGGCAAGGTAGCAGTTCGTTGGTAACTAAGTTAATTTTTATTGAAAGTATTCTTTTAGACTCAAATTCTAAAATTATAGTTCTTAAACTTAAACTTAACCTCTTACGTGAGAATGATTGTGGATTAGTTAACCGCCATCGGCATTTCTGGCCTAGAACTACCACAACTTAAGGGTTTAAGGTCCCCTTCCTAAAAACCGGCTTTTTTTTTCTTATTTATGTTGAACAAAGGTTCTTCTAAATAATCAAATGGTTTAAATCGTAGAGCTTAGACGTCTTTTGGGTTGTGTACCAGGTTTACCATAGTTAGTTTGATCTTTAGCATTGGCTTTAGAAACATAACTTGTGACTATTTTACTGGTGCAAACGTTGCATTCTGTACTTAGAGAGTCCGGTGACTCAAACAACTTTTCTTATCGAAATTTTGTAGTGTATGAACTTTTAATTTGTTCACTTCGTGCCGATTTTCATGTAAAATCTTCGTGTGCTTTATTTTAAAGCTTTTTGAAATATTTTTCTTTGTAACTAACTTAGTTCCAATGTAGTGTAAGAAGTTAAACATGTTTTAATAAAAAAATTTCGTTGTTTTAAACAACCAGTTGACTTCGTTGAGATTTAATTGCATGAGTAAATAATCAAAATCCATTTTTATTTTAACTCCTAGCCAGCAATTAAACACCCATCGTGGTGGCAGCAAATTAGTTAGTAGTTAGTGGTAGTATTTGAAAAACAGTTAGGCCATGGACGCTCCCCCCCCTAACCGAGCAGTAGCCACTGCAGTGCTGTAAACTTCGCTAAAAGTCACGCAGTCACGTAAATATTAACAACGTCATCGCCAGTACACCAGATTGTCGGTGCTCACCTGAAAAAGCACCTAAAGAGACAGGTAGCGCCGCTACATTTGTACTACTCATTTTCCTGGTCTTGTTTCTTAGTTTTCTTCGGTATCTCCCTTATCTTTTGACATCTAAATTCTTCGATCCCTCTATCTTGTTACATGACAGCCATTTACTCCATGGCAACCATCTGCTTCATGTCAACCATCTACTTCATGACAGCCATCTACTTCATAACAGCCAGTTACTTCATAACAGCCATCTGCTTCATAACAGCTATCTCCGCATCTATTAACAAGTAAAATCTCGAAACATCATTATTATAACACTTTCCTATTTTTTTTTCTTCCGTGTTTCTGCTTTTCCATTTTCGTCCTGTTTTCTGTGTCATCTGTTCGTTTTTCCGACCAACCTTTACAAGGAAATGTCCTCCTGTGTCTATAACAGAGTAACTTAGAAACAGCATTATTTTAATACTTCCCTAGTTTTCCTGTATTCCTGATTTCCGTTTTTCGTCATTTTTTGTGTCATCTTTCCTGGATGTCATCCGTGTCACCTCTTTAGGCTTCTTTCTCTTTCTCTATCCTTGACAAGGAATTGTCCTCCTGTGTCTACTAACAGAGTAAAATTTGGAAAGCGTAGCATTGTATGAGACTTATCTCATCCATACAATTTTAAGGTATGAGAGTCATCTCACCCATACCGATTTCAAAGTATGAGAATAATCTCACCCATACTGACTTCAAAGTATGAGAATAATCTCACCCATACTGACTTCAAAGTATGAGAATAATCTCACCCATACAACTTCACAGATGTATGAGAATGATCTCACCCATACAACTTCACTGTATGAGAATAATCTCACCCATACTGACTACTATATACCACATATACACAATTCTAGCAACACTTTTGGGATCCCAAATAAAATACGTGTATATATAAATCTTTTATAGTGCACACTTTACCAGGACTCATAATTCAAAATACCAGAATTCGAGTGCCGACTTAACGGCTTTCCTACAAACCACCAGCTGGATTTTCCTTGTTTTTTTTTTTATTTTCCCAATTTCTATTTCTTTCTGTATTTCCATCCTCTTATTCCAAGATCACGTCAGATTTCCAGTCTCCACATCAGACTCATTTCTACTCTCATCTCCTTCATTCTTTACCACACTCCTGGCAAGAATAAAAAAATATGTTTATATTTATTAAGCATAGCATTTTCGCATGTTATTTTGTCACATGTATTGTTTTTTCATCTTCCATTATCGACAATTTATTTTGCTGCTGCAACATAATATTTTGTTAGACACAAGTTTGCATTTATTTTCACTATTTCATTCATTCGGCTTATTTTCTTAACCTGTGCATAAAGATGCCAGTTGGCAACGTTTTTTCAGTCGGTCAACCACTCTGAGGCATTTTTATGAGCACCCGAGGGTACGGGATGCCTTCTTGTCTGCACCTCAGTAGGAAATAGAAGAGAGGAGGGGGGGGGGGCCTTCCGTAGACTCTGAGCCCATTGTCGATAGAGACCCAATGACTTCGACCTTTGTCTAATTTTGGCTCGCTTGTAAACAGTTGAAGTAGGAAGGGTTATGGTTGTGACGTGGCTACTCGCGGTTCCTCACTGTCACCTGATTGGTCTTGACCCCACTCTTTTTACCCTTTTACTCGTGCTCGTTTTTCGCTCGCGCTTTTATTCATTTCATCCCAGGATTTTCTCAAGAGACTTTTAGTGCCAAATTTGCAAGGGGGAGAAAAAATTCAAGGGAGGAAAAAAATCTACACCATGCCAAAGCCAACTGTAGGGACGTCGTACTCCCGTATGAATCAACATATGCGCCAGACACATCGGATTTTGTATACGGACATAATGATTTTGTATCGCCTCCTGTGCCACCACCACTTTTGCGTTCCCGAACGGCCGTCATCCAACTGTCCCCATTTCGTTAACGATCCCTGTACACCCACTCGGGCCTATCCTGGGGAGCCTGCGACCGATTACGGTGTCCGAAACCTGTTCCAACGCCTATTATATGGACCGGCGGGATCCTGGATTTCTTCCACCTTCCATCCCGGCCTAGAAGATCCCGTTGCCCGGGAAACGCGGTTTACCCAACACTTTGGAATATGTCATCTAGGTAATATTGCCCACTGCACGCATGCCCTGTATGGCATTTTTCTGCCATACCCGCAACCCAATAAAAGCGTGGAAGGCTACATCCTTAGGGCCACGGCCGTCGAGGGATTGTTTCGCCCTGAAGAATCCGGCCCTTCCTCCGGATCTGCTTGCTTCGGACCCATCGGTGCTGCCGTGCCTTCGCCCAGTTCTTCTACCGCCGTATTTGCACCTGATGTGGCTGTCAACCCTGCCGACCCTGCCCCCCACGGGACCGATAACGCACCCAAGCCCCTCTGCCAGGTTGCGTCGGTTTATAGCCTCGCCGCCGAAGCCGGACCCTCTAGCCAGTTGGACCCATATAATCTGGTGGTCATCATGAAAGGTAAGGAAGTCTTTCTTTAAAAAAAATGTATGGGGAACAAGGTGGGGAGGTTAAAATTATATATATTTATATATAAATTATTTTTCTTTTACATTTTCGATTCTGTTAATTTAAAAAAAAAAAAGGAAAAAAAAATTATATATATAAATGGGAAGAAAAAATTCTTTCTAAACCCAGTTTACAATGTACATGCTCGTATTAAGTGAAGGAATTATGTAACCAGTGGTAATACTCAATATTTCACCTGTTCGTGAACCCCTTACTAAGAATCCGACGTTAATACGATTTTATTTCTTATTTCAGCGGAGTCCGGCGAAGACTCCGATGTCGACGTAGAGTGGGTTGAAGATCCTTGAACTGCAGGACTAGAGGACCCGCAGCCACCTGTAGTTTATGTGTGTGTATATATATATAGCCTATAGGCTATAGACATCGCGTTTGTATATACTAATCCTATAATCCTTATTTATCCGGATCTTATGTCGCAACATTTTAAAGTTCCCGATTAATTTTATTAACACTTATTTCTATTAAATGAATGTTACTTTCTCTTGACATACGTCATTCCATTAATTTGTGAAAATGCTGCTCTGTGTCTTTGCGGATTCCGTACAACCCCGAGCTGAAAAATCGGTAGTTCGCCTAAAGAGTTATACCGGTATTACTAGTAACGGAAGTCCTGCTTTATTTATGAATTTAATAAGAACCAATCATGAGAGAGAATTACTTGGCCTTAGCTAAATGCATTTTTACTATTTGATCCTTTAGCAGAATGTTCTGGCTTTCGTAATTCAAATTTTACTGAAGTTATTTTTGTTTTATGCTGTAGGTTATTTCCTGTCTTTATTTAAGATTTTCGCAAGTCATCTTTACTTTTAGCTTTGTTGCTATAGCAACGCGTGACGTCAATGGTACTTCTCTCTCCTGAATGGCCTGCTCTGCACACGTGGTATGATTCTAGTTTTGTGAATGGTCGATGTGTGCGATGTGTTCTGGATGCGCCGCTACAGGGACACACGACTAAATACAAGGACCAAAACAAGGGAAAATTTCCTCCATCAGCCGCCATCTTGCCTACTTTGCTTGTCTCCCACATTTGCTCTGCCATTCTGCCGTTAATTATTGGTCTAAATCGTAAGTTTCTTGGCGAAAGTGATTCCAAGAATACCTTAAACCTTCTAGCAACGTAATTTAGCATTTTTTGCGTATTTTAGTAATTTTAAACTTGAATTTTCGTTCAATTACGTGCCGCGTTCTCAGCGGTTAAAATGTTTCTCTCGCGTGTGTCAGCCATTGCATTGCCGAAGCTAGGCCAACGCACTGTGTAGCCTCGCTTCGAACTTGTTTAATCCAAATTTTTAATTAATTATTACTAATTTAACTTGAACTATGCTCTGAATAGATTACTTTTAATGCTACCATTCGTAATACCTATTTTTGAATTTTTTCAAATGCTGTAATTTACTCCTATTTAATGCGATAAGTTTTTTCACCCACCGCGTTCACATGTGTACGGCTTTTCTCGTGTGTGTCGGCATTTTGGCGCAGCAAATATGGTAGGCCAACGACGACCATCACCACCAATACACATCTCCCGTATTCGAAACTACAATTATTTGTTATGAATATATGAATATTTTACAAGCAATTGGTATGCCAATCGTAATTTTAATATTTTCGAATTCAATTAAAATTACAGGTAAGGGAATTCGTGAATCACACACTTCACATTTATACGGACTTTCTCTATTGTGTCTGCTGTACTCGCTATTGTTACGGCTATTACGAATTGTAAAAATATTTACGAGATTTATCGTTATCAAATTATTATTCCCATTAAACCTTGGCATATCGAGAGCAATTTTAGGTAAGAATTTTCAGATCAGCGATCTGACATTTATACTGCTTTCTTCCGTGTGTTACCCACATAAAACCCACTATTTAACTGGATTATCGCAATTTAGCGCAATCTGCCTTGACCGCAGGTAAGGAATACGTTAAATCACAACGTTCACATTTGTATGTCATCTCTTCAAGCTTCCGCATTGCCAGCGAAATATAACATCAATCTCAACCAATATTTAACAGCAATCTGCCATGATTATTCAATTATTATGATTATTTAGTAATGATTACGCCAGATTATTTATTTATACCTGAGAACAATTTTATTCTACAAATACGAGAAACTACGGATCACTCTGTACACATTTATACCGCCTTTTACTAGTGTGTGAGCATATGGGCTGTAGGCTAACATTTAATCGTTGTCAACTTTTGCATCGTCAAATTGCCTTTTTAGACGAATTTCTGGAGAACATTTTGACGAACGAATATTATACGAATGCGTCGCACCTCTATAGCATTGCAGTTTTAATTCATGATCAAGCTTTCTATATTTACTTTGCAAAAATTCCGCCGATCGTGGCTCAATAAGCTTACGCTTAACTGTTTTATCTACAGTAATTTTTTCGGAATGTGAAGCTGCAAAATTAGGCAAATCGATTTCCGAAGCATGATCATTCGGATCTTCCAGGAGCTTAGCAATGTACCGTTTTAGATTTATTTCTTCCTCAGTTAAGTCACCATTAACATACTCCGCTATTTCCAAATCAGAAGCTCCATTAAAGGGAATGGGTTGGTTATTTTCCTGTAGGAACCAAGCTCTAATGTGGTTAACGTTTACGCGTAGTATTTTCGTTGGATCAAGAAAATGTACTACACGCACGATAACATCATTTATGAACTCCATAATCCTGTATGGACCTACGTACGCCCGTTGTAATTTCGGGGAGATCTGTTTAATCAAAAGGGACGATTTGACTAATACATAATCGTCAACCAAAAAGACATACGGACGTGCAGTCTTATCATAACATTTCTGCTGTGTTTTAATAGCTTTTCAGCTATGCATCCGTGCAACTTCAAAAGCTGCTTGTAGTCTAGTTTCTAAACGAACGATTGTATTTTCGCTGTCATAACAAATTTGTGCTGGCTCGAAACGAAGTGCGCTTGGTAACAGTAATTCTGAGCCGAAATGGAGGTAGTGTGAAGACAATAAAGTTGAGGAATTTGGTACTGAATTCAGCGCCATGGTTACCATCGGTAGGAATTTATCCCATTCTTGCTCGCAATTTGTAGCTACCTTACGCAAAACTGTCTCGACGCATTTATTTGCTGCTTCAATTTTTCCTCCGACCCATGTGGCGTGAAATTTACTTGCGTAATTTGAAACAAATTCGCCAGTTTCGCAACAATTTCGTTGCGAAATTCTGAGCCGCAATCCGATCTTAAAGATACGGGACAGCCAAATCTAGAGATTAGCCTAGTGAAAAGCTTATGAGCAACTGTCTCAGCCTTTTTATTTGGTAGGCCCACTGCAATGATATACTTTGAAAAGTCGTCTACGCATGTTAATATCCAGGAATTGCCATGCATGCTAGTATTCAAAGGTCCTATCAAATCTATACTCCAGGAGACGCCAGGTCTCTGCAAAGGCCCTTAATTTCGCTTTATGTGGCTTATTTGGCCGATTATAGGCCTGGCAAACTGGGCAACTATTCACATAGTTTTCTACATCTCTAGCCATGTTGGGCCAAAAGCAGTGTAACTGTATAATCTCTCGAGTACGCTTCCAGCTGTGGCGGACGACCATTGGTGTTGAATGGTAATCCCTTACGCAATGGATTGCTAATGCTCTAGGCACACACATTTGGGGTAGGTTTTCCATTCTACCCTGTTCAGGCTTAGCTAACCGAATTCTATACAGAATTCCGTCATAGTCTTTGAAATAAATATTTCTGCTGTTTTCAGCATCAATAAGATCTTCTGAACACTGATATTTAAGACGATCTAGAATAGGCCCAAAGTACTCGTCAGTTCTCTGCTCTGCTGCTAGGTGCGCCCTCGTCCAGTCAGGAAATTGGCTACCGGATCTCTACTCGTGATAGTGCGTCAGAAACAGCAAGTGATTTACCTGGTTTATGTCTTACGATAAAATCAAATTCTCTCAATTGTAGCAACACTCGCTCAAGCTTGGGGGGTAAGCTAGTCTTACAATAAAGGTAGCACACTGCTAAATTATCGGTCGTCAGGAAAAACGTTTTGGCAAGAAGATAACAGCGGTAAGCATCCACTGCATGTATGATAGCTAAAATCTCTCTAACCATAGCTGTTTCCTTTTTCTCGGCCGGCATGAGTGTCCGAGAGGTGTAAGCTAAGGGATAGCTTATCCCACCGTGCATCTGGGACAGCACACCGCCAAGACTAACCAAACTAGCGTCCGTTTCCAGATAAAAGGGTTGAGTAAAGTCTGGGTGCTTTAGGGTTGTAGCATTGACCATAGCTACTTTGAGCTCTCTGAAGGCTTTATCTTCAGCTTCGTCCCAATGAAATTTTATATTTTTCCTTGTTAGTTTGGTTAAAACCGAACTAATTTTCGCGAAATCTGCCACATGTCGCCTGTAGAAATTGCAACACCCAAGAAAAGAATGCACTTGTTTAGGCGTCTTTGGCACTGGGTATTGCTCCATAGCTCTTGTTTTCTCTTTGTCAGGATGTATACCTACTTCATCAATTACAAATCCAAAAAATTTGACCGATTTACAGCCAAAATTGCATTTTTCAGCAGAATGTTTCATGCCTGACTTAGCCACTAGGCCTAGTGCCTTGTCCACATGACTGATATGTGTGGAGAAATCTGGACTAGACAATAAAATGTCGTCCAAATAAATGCCACAATAGATGCCTAGTATGTTAGCAAATATTTGCTGTGCACAAAACTGGAAATGTGCAGGGCTTGTTTTAAGCCCCATTGGAACCCTCAAAAATGAAAATTGTCTGTTATGAGAACAGAATGAGGCCTTAGGCACAGCTGAATCAGCAAGTTTCAGCTGGTAAAATCCAAATTTGAAATCCAACTTTGAAAAATATTTAGCGCCACTCAAATGCGCCATGCTTTCGCTCACAGTAGGAATCGGTACACTGACACTCTCAGCAGTGGAATTCAAGCCTCTTAGGTCAACTACGAGCTTATACCCTGAAGGCTTGCGTCGCACGAGAAGACATGGCGACATCCATTCGCTTTGATTTTCTTTTATTATGCCAGTTCTCAACATTTCCTCTAAATAACTATCCAGTAACTCTCTCTGATGAAATGGCACTCGATACAGCTTCGAGCGCACTGGCTCTGAGTTCCCTTCGTACCCTTCGTATAATCCAAGGTCAAAATCGTGTTCTGAAAACGATTCCTGATGATTTTTAAGCATCCGAGCCTTTGTTCGTCGCTTAAATCAGGAAATATGAACTTTTACTTCAATTTGTCCCAATCTGCATCCAATTCCCCCTTCGAGTGCTGCTTAGGGGGCTTGGGATGCTCAGCTGAGGGCCCAGCGAGCACCTCTGCTCCCTGTGTAGCTTGTTGAGCAGCTATCTTGATGGGCCTTGAGCTTGATTTGCTGACATCGGCCAGATGTGTGTCTACGGAAGCCACGCGATCGTCGTGGTCCACCAACGCAGTTGTGTAAACGCCTAGAACTGTGCCTGCAACAAGTTTTACTGCAAAACCTGCCACATTTGCACATAAAATCGGTACAGTGCCCGTAGGATTAGTATTTACTAAGCTATGCGCAAAATAAACTCCAGTATTACCATTCTTTGGCGTGAACACGCCTGTCTGGATTTCTGGCTGGGGAGTATTTAAGAGACCAGTTACTCATCAACATATTCGTGCTGAGGAGCACAATTCCAACTTGATTCGGGAGTTTCTTCAGTACACTCATCTGAAGCCACAGTAATAACTGCAATGTCCGGATTAATAGGTTTATATGCATCCCTATTAATTAATTCCATACTAATGTTGTCAGCTTGACATGCAGCTGCTGCTGAGGGGGAACATTTGATATCTCAGCTCGCCAATTTCCAAAATATTACTTGAGCAATTTATTTTCACCAAATCAGACTGACTTGACAAAAAATCGTAGCCTAATAGCATAGGTATATTTCCGAAACTACCATCTGGTACTATGACAAACTCGTGCTAATTTCGAAACCACATTTTGAAACAGTTGTTACAATTTTCCGTGTTGCTGCTATACGGCGATTTCCCACGCCCACCAAATCAATGGGTGAGGCCAGGTTTACTAAATGGCCTTTACTGGCCCTATTTTTAAACATGGTTTACGCCGAGGTATTGTCGAGTAAACTGAGCGTAGCACCAATATCGACCAAACACACCTTAGGCACACCACCAATATTAAATACAAGGTGGGGCCTTCCGTACGTCGTGTGTTGTTTATCCTTGACAATATTAGTGGGTGCACCGCTACTGCTTTTCTCACTCGCTTCATCGCCCTCTTCGAAATCCAATAGGCTAACTTCCGTGTCTCTAGTATCAATTGCTGATCCTAGATGGCGTTGGGTGTACCAGAGACAATCCGTTTTGGCGCTTTTGTTCAAATTTAGGCTACCGTCTCGCTTCAGTGACTGCTCGTTTACAGGTGGATTATCAGCGACAGTTACTGACGTACTATCCCAGAAAGTTAAACAAATAGTTGGTTCGTTTACACCATTTATTGTTGGAATTCTAACTTTCCAATCGTCCAAAACACGTTTTGAAATGCCCATAGCTGAACCAGATGGCATTTCGACGTCAGTTTTACGAAATGTTTGTGTATAGTGTTTAAGCTGCACATTTCGCGTTTCACCAAGCAGTGCGATTACAATAGGCTTGTTGCTGTCGAGTGGATTTAACTCCGAGTGAAAGTTTGTGGCGTCAACACCATCTTCGAACAAGGTAATAATTAATTACACAATCACATTTCAGATCATAAGAGTCATTAACTGAATTTAATGCATCTTTAAATTCTTCTGTAAGACTCACATTGTTGTCTAATGATGAAGCCACGTATTTCGAGGGAGTTTTACCATAGTATGACGCTAGCCTAGGCAAGGTCAAGGTTCGATCTGGCAAGGCTAGCTTTTGTTGATGCCAATCAACGTGAGCATATAATTTTCTCATTAGCCTATCTGCTTCTTCACTTGACATTAACTGCATTGTCTTAACTTTTAAAGGCTTAAATTCTACAGCTTTAGCAGAAGTTTGAACAGGATTTGCAACATCCACTGAACCTATGTGAGTTCCGGACTGGCCTACTGAACTCAACAGGTTGTTGCATAGCCTAGAATCCCTGTTATATTCTAGGCTATCAACTCGTTTTTTGGAACATCGTTAGCTTCACCCATCTGTTCGACCTGAGTAGCATGCTGTGGGACCTGTGCGTAATTATTATTATTATTACCGTGTTGGTGTGGATAATTTTGTTGCTGTTGGTTATTTTGGTTTTGGCGGCCATCCCTGTTTTGTTGGCCCCTATTTCTATTATAGCCTGAATTGCCATTATTTTTCTGTTGTTTGTGCATGTTATTTTGAACAGTATCCCTGTTTGCAAAACCAGAAAAATAATTTCCACTTTTTCCGTTGCCTCTCTGATTATAATTACCACGGCCACCTCTGTTATAGGCCTGTAAAAACCCTGCGCACCTAATCTCTGCTGATTTCTCTGCCTTACTTCTTGTAGCCGTTGAGGAGATGTACAGCAATCTTGTTTCAAATGACCTCTGGCCAAATATCTGTAGCACGCCCTCATATCCTGTGATTCCTGCCCTACTGCACAAACTTTAGCCTCATTTAATGCATCCTTAGTCCTCTTTAGCTTATTATGAGCTTTCTCTAATACTTCAAAACACTCCAAAATCGAGCCTATCGCTAAGTTATTGACTAGAATTTGTAGGCTGACTGCCTTCTGTCGGTTTGTTTACATTTAGCCCTCCTTGGTCATGTGCTTCATTTCCCTTCATGAGTGCGTCTCTACCTTGCAAAACTGAACGCTTAATAATAGCTTGATTACACATCTCATGAAAAGTGGGGGGATTAACAGCTATAAGATGCACCTGTATTTCCGGACGCATCGCCTGCAAAAAGGCAGACCTTAAACCCTCATCCTTAGATGCTAATTTTTGGGCTGCGGCTTCCTCACTATCGTCAGGCTTAATCAACCATATGGCTGAAGCCATGGTTTCCAATCGTTGTGCAAAAACCTCCAAAGTTTCACCTGGTCCCATTCTAGTACGGAAAAGCATAGCCATTGTTATGCTACGACCACCTGAACCGAAACGATCGATCAAAGCTTGCTTAAATCTATTCCAATTGTTTAAACCTGCAACATTAGGGTTTGTTGCCAAAATTTTAGCCACACTGCCTACACATTTTGCCCTAGCTGCTGCAATCAGCTCAGAATCTTGCATTGCGGGGTCTAATAGTCTTAAATTTTCACACACTAACATGAAAGTGAAAACATCAATTGTTTCGTCACCCGCCAATGGAGTGACGGATTTTTTCACGGCCCGTAAGTCGTCCCAGAGCCTTGTATTATTGCGGAGGGGGTTTTGGGTTTGAGTTTTGAAGCTGTCAACCAATTCTTTAACCAATACTAAATGGCTATCTGCAGCCTGCCTCATCATATCTCTGTGCGAATCATTGTAAGCTTGCACAAAAGCAGCTAAAACCTGAGACACTAAAGAATTATCTGAATTATCACCACCAGTATTATTACCCCTGTCTGGAGGCACTGTTTGCCTTGTGCTGTGAACCGAAGATTCACGAGATCGAATCTGAGGAGAATCGTTACCAGTTGGCCTGTCTCTGTTAGGAATGGTATTTAATCTCGCCATTATGTGGCCTAGAGACAGAGACCGGTCACGACTATGCACTGGTGAAGGCGAGTTATGTCGACTGGTTTCAACATTATTATCAGATTCAGATTCACTTAAAGGTCTAGCCCTACGTCTCGCTCGTTTAGGAGTACTGGTTGCAAATAGGCTAGAATCATCAATCTCGCCAATAATTCTTTTCCTAATGATAGGCCTACCACGAGATGAACAGGTTACGGCCCCTCGAGCTACTCGTAATTCTTAACTCTAATAAAAATCAACACATGACAAGAAAAGGATTACTGTATGTGTTTAATTCTGCTTGGTTTTATTCCAACTTGGCTTATTTAGCCTTATACTTTATATGCGATTATTGAAATATATATACGAGCAAAACACTATTGCATTACTTCAGGTGCCTGTAAAATAAAATGATAGAGAGCGGAATAGGAAGAGGAGATCGTATTCATTGACTCTGACAATCAATAGACTTTAGCCTAAGTTAATTCCTTCAAGAGTGCAATTATTTCGTATTACTGTCTTTCTATTATCCAATTTAAAATATTAGCTCAATTATTAACCAGTTTGTATCGCGAACAATACAGCTTATACGTTACGCGTATCCAGCAGCTTGAGGCTATGTTGCCTGGCAACCAACTCCCAGTCGCCCTGCGTCAAGGCCTGACTCGGTTCGCTCGCAGCAATGGCTCAATCAGCTAGGCTCGGCGGACGTACAAGATGACAACTCGGCTTGAAACAACAACTTCACGACTGACTCAAGACATGCTATTTTGCCGTGTTTTAAAGGTGGTTTTGAAATACTTACAACTAAAGCCGTTCTAAGAGAGGTTTGTTACTTTAGTGTGTCTTGAGTTAGGTTAGCTTGAAACCATTTATTTTACCAATAGGCTAGCCCGAAACCAGCGCTCCTTGCCGTACTGTGAATAGCCAGGATGTCCACCTGCTCTACTGAGAAGTGCGGATCCCATAACAGAAAGACCCTTGCTTCAACGATAATACATGCTAGATCTCGGTGATCTTTTGATTATTTAATGAACATGTGTTCATGATAAACAAGAAAACGAAAAATCCGGTTTTTAGAAAGGGGACCTTAAACCCCTAAGTTATGGGTGTCCTAGACCAAAATTGCCGATGGTGTTCTGACTACCCATAATTTTACTCAAAGACAGAAGTTAGGTTTAAATTTAGGACTAATAATTTAGAAACAAGGTTCCAAAATAAAATTTACTAAACTTACCCTTGAACCACTATCTTGCCCGGCATGGCAACACTGGGACAGGACATCTCTGCTCCGACCGTCGTAGTGACCTCGAGCCTTTGAGTCTTGAGCTATGCTAACGAACTCCCACTGGAGCTGAGTTTTATATCTGCTGCTTGGCAGCCAGGTAGTGGGAAACCGCGGCCTGTAGGAGAGTGACCGGGGGTGGGGGGGAGGTGGAGTGGGGTAGAGGGATCGCTTTGGAGGAGGAGAGACTGACTCAGACCGGCCAGGCTGTCAATACCGGAAATGGGCAAGGCAGCGCGGACGGGCAGGGCAGCTTTGCACTCTGAGTGGAGCGGAAAGTGAATACTGTCTTTTGGTTGGAAGGGAATTGCACTGCCTGTGCAGGAATATCGTACACACCGTTTGAATATTTAAGCAAAATAAAAGGTACAGGTTAAGATTTTGTAATTGAAAACTATTAAATGATATAATCGCTACATTTAATGCTGTAACTCGTCCGCCGTGCACAGAATGCTATTTTTATTTTTTTGGAAAGCATCGAAAAAAACCACAAGGCGCACTCCTCAGGACCTAGCTTGCGATAAGGATCAGAATAGAGGGTACTATGAGCGCATGCGCAAGTATAAGTTATATTTAAAGTTAACAATTACCACTGGACTGATTTAAGGTATATCAGACAACTTGTTTACATATGAAAATTAAACACAGAAGGGTTTTGAGGTAGGCCCCATAACTTACACATGAAATACAACGCTGGGAGGTTTATGGCTTATACCCAACAACCATTTAAATAGGGCTATCCTTTATCTCCCAGAGGTAGACAGACACATTTTTTTAAAGAAAAATGTTACATGAAAACTTAAAGAGGAGATAGCCAGGGACCACTAAACTCCCGCAGAATGTTCCTAATGAACATTTAAAAGTGTCGTACAATCTCTGTAAATATCCTTCCACAAAGGAAGGCGTTGATAGTGACAGGGAGAATAACATTGGCACTTAAAATTTAGGTGTAAAGTCCGACATGGGAAAGCTGAGTTTCTTTGAGTGAGGTTGCTCTGACAACGTATCTCTTAACAATTAAAGAAAATTTATGAAAAAAAGGTGCAGAGCACATTTTTGGCTCCACCACTGGTTTAGCTTTTAATAATAAAAACTAAACTGTTGCTTTTAGTTTAAACAAAATACCTACTCATGGTATCTGCTTTAGTATGAGACTTTCCATGTTTGTACTTGACCTCATAGTCATTATATAGTCTTGAGGAGTAAGACTGCAACGCAACAATCTGGGATTTTGCCAGACATTTGTTTCAGCCAGTGAAGGGGGTTGTGGTCTGATTCGATGAGAAACTTGGTGCCATAAATGTACGGATGAAGTTTCGCAACGGCCCATACCAAACATGCACATTCCTTCTCTGTAGTTCCAAAATTTTGTTCCCTTGTGTCAATTTACGTGAAGCATAAAGACAAGGGTGTTCATCACCATCGAACACTTCGGACAAAACGACGCCCATACCATGTTCAGAACAGTCACACTATAAAATGAAAGTTTGACTGAAGTCGGGAGCACTTAGTACTGGAAACGTCACTAAGGCTTGTTTCAAGGAGTCAAACGCTGTTTGTTTGGACTCATCCCACAAAACGGGATCTGGTGCTTCCTTTTTCAAGGAGTCTGTAAGACACGCACAAGTTTCAGAGTAGTGATTGATGTACCTTTGATAGTACCCTACTAAACCGAAAAAAGAACGAACATCCTTCTTAGTTTGTGGCCTAGTGAATTTTTGCACAGCCAAAACTTTGACTTCAGAAGGAGTTCGTGAACCTCCAACAACTTTATGTCCAAGAAAGGTGGCTTTGCTGCAAGCAACCTGCGACTTACCGGCATTGACCGTGAGCCCGGCTCTCTTGACAGCAGAAAGAAAATTAAAGACATGATCGATATGTTGTTGCAAAATTTCGGCACCAACAGCAGTGTCATCTTGGAAGAGAGTAACATACTCTTTCATGCCCCTAGTGACACCATCCATCAACTTCTGAAAGCAGAAGGGGGCATTCTTCATCCCCATGTTCATCATGAGGGAAGCAAACTTCCCAATGGGAGTTGTAAATGTGGCAGCTAATGAAGCTTGTGGCATCAAACGCACTTGCCAAAATCCTCTGTTGAGGTCGAAAATGGAGATATATTTCCATTTTGCAGCTCGTTCAATACATTTCTCAAGGTTGGGAATGGGGTAGTCTTTTGTGACAGTATTATTGTTCAATTCACGGTAGTCTACTACCGGACGTGGGCTGGCATCTTCCTTCTGAACAATAATCATGGGAGCCCCGTGTTGCGAGTCGGTTTCAACAATTAAACCCAAATCAAGCATCCGCTTAGTTTTCGTAACAATCAAGTCACGTTCATACTTTGCATGACGGTAGTATTTGCAGGGTTTCACGTGTGGATCTTTTAATTCAACATCGTGTGTGACTAGGTCGGTACGACCCAACAGAGTGGAGAAAACACCATCCACTTTTTCGAAAACATCGAGAAAGTCGCTCTTCTTGCTGTTCGGTTAAAGAGCCAATTTTCTTAAAACGGCCCATAGCCTCCTTAGCAGTAATGTGGCCATCTCCAGGCTGACCTGTCCAAACATGGTCAAGGTGAGCAGAATCAAGTTCGTCAGAAAATGCATAGTTGGAAGCTCCTTCCCTAGGTACATAGTGTAGCGGCGCTACCTGTCTTCTTAGGTGCCTTTCAGGTGAGCACCGACATCTGGTGTACTGGCAATGATGTTGTTAATATTTACGGCGACTGTTTTGACTTTTGCGGAGTTTTACAGCACTGCAGTGGCTACTGCTCGCTTAGGAGGGGAGCGTCCATGTCCTAACTACGTTTCAAATACTAACTATTGCTGCCACCACGATGGGTGTTTAAATGCAGGCTGGGAGTTAAATAAAAATGGGTTTTGATTATCTACTCATGCAATTAAATCTCAACGAAGTCAACTGGTTGTTTAAAACAACGAAAGTTTTTTATTAAAACATGGTTAACTTCCTACACTACATTGGAACTAAGTTAGTTACAAAAATTATCTCAGAAAGCTTTAAATAAAGCACACGATGACTTTACATTAAATCGGCACGTAGTGAACAAGTTAAAAGTTCATACACTACAAAATTTTGACAAGAAAAGTTGTTTGAGTCACCGGACTCTCTAAGTTACTGAATGCAACGTTTACATTAGCAAAATAGTCACAAGTTATGTTTCTAAAGCCAAGTGCTAAAGATCAAACTAACTAATGGTAAACCTGGTACACAACCCAAAAGACGTATAAGCTCTACGATTTAAACCATTTGATTATTTAGAAGAACCTTTGTTCAACATAAATAAGAAAAAAAAGCCGGTTTTTAGGAAGGGGACCTTAAACCCTTAAGTTGTGGTAGTTCTAGGCCAGAAATGCCGATGGCGGTTAACTTATCCACAATCATTCTCAAAGTTAGAGGTTAAGTTTATATTTAAGAACTATAAATTTAGAACTAGAGTCCAAAAGAATACTTTCAAAAATTAACTTAGTTACCAACGAACTGCTACCTTGCCCGGCATGGCAACCTGCGGACCCAGGGGGACATCTCCACTCCGACCGTCGTAGCAACCTCTAGCCTTTGAGATCAGTGAGCAGTGCTCAGGGTGGAACGGCAGGGCCGGGGGTATATATGGGTAAGGGAGGGGGCGGACGTCTGCGACAACTAAGCGTTTTGGCGGCAAGAGAGGCAGGCTGCCTTGGAGGAGGGAAATCTGTGCTTTCTCCTGAGCCAAGCTGCACCACGTGAGGGCTTTATAGGGAACTGTAAGGATCTGGATGGGCCTTCATAAGGGAGAGAAAGGGAGGTTCGTACGGATTGGCCGGAGCTTCTGTGCTCTGAGTGGCTAGATTTCGGACCGTTGGAGCCTTTGAGCTTTTGGGGTTTAGGAACGGATTGATGGATCGTGATGGAAACGGCCATTTGGATTTGAACTTGGATTGACTGTAACTAACTGAGTTTTTAACGGATTTGAAAAAGGATAGGCTTAAATTAAAGCTGTACTCATAAGCTTTGCTATGAGCACATCGGAAATACAAACTTGGACAGATTTCAATCGAAGACTGCGATGTTAGGCATCACACTATTGAAGGAGGTTGGGGGGACGAAGTTTGCTATTAATATCAATATTCAAGTTTAATAGAAGGATGGTTACTGATCTATTGCAAGTTTTAATAGTAGAAAAGGCTTTATATACAACTGGTTGAGGTTGCTATGGTCGGAGCTCTGAAATAAATACAAGATAAACACTTTTTGGAGAAAATGTCCGGTAAAATAAAATAGTAAAAAAAATGCCGTTTTGGACAAGGTAGAGTTTGTGGGAAGAAGTTACGTTACTAAATTGCTTTTATAAGCACTAGGCAAAGGATTAAAATAAACCAGCTAGTTTGTAAATGCTATAACGCATTTTGGTTTACAACATTACTGCAGCCGCAAATAATGAAAAAAGGGTGCAATCGACGTTTTCATAACAAACTAAGACTAGTATTGGAGTTCAAAATAAAAACGCAGAGTGTGAGTACATATATGTGGTTCCTACAACAAACACTAAACTGGTCGCCTTTATGCCTGAGGAAAAAAATATAAATTACAAATGTACAAGTTTGTTGTTGTGGAAAATGGCGATTGGCGATTGCGTGCGGTGCGCTCAGTTTGGAGCATTTTTCAATTGGCTGTGGTTATTTGCAGGAGATGAATTTTAGCGTTCTGTTTTCGCAGAGATGAAGGTAAAGTCTGTGGCCATTAAGAGGTGAAGACTGTGATCGTTTCTGTCCATTTTCCTAGGATTTACACAATTTTAAAGTATAAGGCTTAAGCACTTAGGCCTACGGCGCTAAGAGAAAAAAAATATGGTTCCCCGAGTTTTTGATCTTTGGTGCCAGGTATCCTAACCAATCTGGATTTTTGGCCAAATGCCTTTACAATAGGGTTTTAGGAGGTTAAGGCAGTAAACTGTCTCCTTCTGAGCACCAAACGATTTTTTTTATTAGATAGTTTGTGTCAGACAATCTTTTCAACACCACACATGGGCCGTCCCAATAAATGTCTAACTTATTGGTTCTGGAAGGTTTTAGCACTAATACTTTATCTCCCTCCTTGAACTTACGTTCAATGGCCTTTCTGTCATATAATGACTTGTTCTTAAGTTGGGACTTCGTGATATTCTCTTGAGAAATCTCACGGGAATACTTGAATCGCTGAAGCAAGTCCAGGATGTATTCTAACACACTAGGGTGAACGTCTGGCTCTACCCATTGGCTTTTAACCAACTCCAGTGGGCCTTTGATGTTACGGCCGTAAACAAGCTCAGCAGGAGTGAAGCCGGTGCTCTCATAGGGAGCGGTTCGAAGAGTAAACATTGCTCTGGGTAAACACCTCTCCCAGTCTTCAGGATGCTCATGGCATATTGCAAGCAACACTGCCTTTAATGTGCGGTGGAAGCGTTCGACGCTGTTGGATTGGGGTGGTTAACGCTGGAATTGATACATTTTATTCCATACTTATCTAAAAACAAAGTTGTGCATCTACAACACTTTGGCTGTTAGCCTCTTTAAGGGGAACAGCTTCAGGGAACTTTGTTGCAGGGTCAAATAGGGAAAGTATATACTTAAAACCAGCCTTACTTGTAGGCCTAATTGGACCAACAATGTCAATAACATACCTATTGAAAGGCTCTCCATCCATGGGTACAAGTACCATGGGAGCAACTAATTTTTGCCCTGTTTTGCCATTTTTCTGGCACATCAAACAAGATTGTACATAAGTCTCAATATCGGTGAAACAATGTGGCTAGTAGAAATTTGTCAATACACGGTCTTTAGTTTTTGACCGGCCCAAATGGCCTGGCCATGCATTGGCATGCGCTGTATATAGAACAAAATTCCTACACTCTTTAGGAAGCACTAGCTGTCTCTCTATTAACGGCTTGCCTAAAGGATGAAAGGGCTTTCTGAAAAACAAACCTTTGTCGACGAAAAATCGTTTGTTTTCGTCCTGCTGTTCCAAGGGAATTTCAACAGTTTGCCAACATTGGGTTAAGGTTGGACATTCATGTTGCATCTTAGCAAAAGCAGGTTTATCAATATCCAGAAGTTTTGTAAACTTGTCTGTTTGGAGGCCAAGAATCGCATCATCTAAACGATCTACTCTAGGATTGATAAAACCTTCGGGTGGTGCTACTCGTGGAGGAACCGCACGCTGTTCAGAATCACAAGCTGAACTGTCATCATCACTGGATGCTAACTCACGATAATTAGGTCGTAAAATCGGGAGCTGTTGCTCGTCACGTGTTTGTGAACGAGTCACTGCGTTTGCAAAAGTTTGCAAAAGGAGGTAAAGTTTCTAATCCCCTTTCCTCCAGAATAGTCTACGAAGCAATGCCTAAAAGCATCTGAAAATCATGGAGGAAAGAAAAGAGATGGAGCTGGCATGACGTCATCGTAGGGACGCCAGCCGAGGGAGGGCGCTTTCGTCGCCTCACGGTCGCGCCGCCATCTTGGTTAGTTCGAGAGATGTCGCGTAGTTCCCCCAAGCCAATGACAATGGTACTCACGTGGGAACTAAACCAATATTATCAGGGATTTATAGAGGCGTTATCTTGATTATTATTAACCATAGCCCGTCATTTACCATAACTGTGATTGAATTTTGAACAATGGTCGTTTGCGTGGCATTCGGTTGCACCAACAAACAAGACGGAAAACAAGAAACTTCATCTAACTGTGCGACTTAAAATGTAAATAAATGTAATTGTGTAATATAAAATGTAAATGTTTACGTGGTTGAAAATTCATTGCCAATTTAACAATAGTTCACATGAAATGATGTAGGTGTATGCTGTAATGTCAGTATAATAATAATAATATATGAGTTTACCACACATGAATCGTGGGAAGGAACCGGAAGGTTGATGAAACACTAATACCGGACCTAAGATAGAAGACAATCTTGATTAGAGTCAAATAGGGCGCTTAAGAAATTTATGAAGGGGGTTCTTATCAAGCATTCTGCGGAAGCCAGATACATTATCCATGTTAACAGTTTCAGCTCGTAGGGCATTCCAAATCGGGACGACTCTAACCGAGAAGAAATTAGGCCGGCAATCAAGACTTGAACTCTGCACACAGTTTCCAAGGATGTCCCCTGGTGTATTGCACTGGTGCCCTATCAAAAAAGGGAAGGTCCACAGATGATCATTACTACAAGCAGGCCTCTTTCCTAATGCCCAAGTAGAAAATCTTCCCAGTTGCCTTGGGAAGGGGAAAGTGTTTTGAAATCATGGTTTTATTATTTTATTTCGTGTAGTAGTCGGCGAAAAAAAAAACCTATGCCGTTTAAAAGTATACTGCAATTTCAAGTTTATTTACTGAATACTTTTTACTTAAATGAGCGAGAAATTAAACCCCATTGTACTGACAAGACAGGGTCGCAAGCTTGGGGGGGGAGGGGGGTACGATGTGGTAAGTGTCCCCGAAAAAGACAAGAGGTACTTTAAAAAGCGTACCCAGTTCAATTTCAGTTTTTTTTCATATATTCTTACCCAGGTCCAATTTCAATTTTTTCCATTATATATCAGAATTTATTTTCGTCATCAGTATTTTTTGCCCGTCTCTCTCCTTACCCTTACCCCCCCCCCCCTCCCCAAGAAAAAATTCATAGCTGCGGCCCTGGTTATGGATATTTCAATTTTTTTTTCAAAATATAAAGAGTCCCCAAGAAAGACAAGAGGGACTGAAAAGCTTAAAGTTCAATTTCATTTTTTTTCTAATGCATATCAGAAGTATTTTTTGCTTCAGAAGTTTTTTTTTTTGCATTGAAATGCTACCGATTTCTTTTTTTTTGCCAGTACCTTCCCCCTTACCGACCCACCCAGAAAAAAATTTCTAGCTACTGGCCCTGGTCATGGATTTTTCGTTTTATTGCAAAATATAATTCCTTTTTTTTTTTTCTATATTTATGAATTTCAAGTCAGAAAAAGATTCCACAATTTGTATAACTTTCAGATGAGGTAACCACAAAACAAGCCTTAGTTACTACGACTAAAATATTATTTTCTTGGAGAATGCAGTATTTTATTTTTGAATGTCTAGTACTTTGGTTAATTGTAGGATATGTTTATTAAAACTCCTTAATTCATATCCAGTTTAAATGTTGAAAAAGTATTCTAATGCAACCTTAAACGATGCATTAACAAAACCCAAGAATCATTAATTGAATTTTATTTGTGTCTGGGATTGCTATTTTTGAAGTTGAAATTACTGAGCTAGTTTCTTTTTCTACTTTCATGGAAAAAATTGAAAAGATAAGGAAGAAATGTGCGTTATGAACGCTAGCAGACACGCAGTGTTGAACTAACCAAAATGGCGGCCACGCAGCTTTCCCTCCGCCAACTGGCTTCAGCAGGTAACGCGTAGCTCTGACATCATGCCAGCTCCATCTCTTTTCTTACCTCCATGTCTGAAAATGTTTACCAATATGGTCAGTGACCAAAGCCTCAGTAGTTAAAGGCCCGTAGGGCGTTTGCACATCAATCTTAGCGATTGCGTGAGCTGTAGTTTGCTCCGTTGGCGCGTTACTACAGTGGGTGTACTCACCCGTGAATTGGTGTGGTTTAACCAAATCCCTAGAAATGACATCGTGAGTAGACCCAGTGTCCCTAAACACTTAGCACCATTAACACTCCATTCGTGAATGTGTTTCGACAATACAAGTTCAGGTGGTTGGCTAATAATAAAGTTGTTACTAGCAGGGGAAGCTCCTGAATCATTAGATTTTTGGGCTAGACGTGCACGACAATTACGACTGACATGTCCGGGCTTTAAACAGAAAAAGCACGTGCCATCGTTGCCCCTTGGCCTACGTGGTTGGTCGAATGCTCTGTTAGCATTTTGGCTGGCAGAATCCCCACCAGTGGAGTCACTTTGACCTCCTGCAGAACCAGCCGGTTTAGCTGCAGGACGACGGTTTCAATTACCGTTACGGGGGTTAGACGAAGCCTTAGGGGCTTGGCAGGCTGGCTGTGTGCCAGTTTGGACTTTGCCAGTCTTAACAGCAACATCAGGGGTCGTAGCGGATTTAGGGGGAAAAAAGTAGGAAATAAGGAATTTTGTCATGCCGATTTTGGCCGTGATCCGAGCACTTTTCATTTTTCCTGCGTTAGGTAAGTCATAAATACGGAAAATAAGGAATTTTTCACTGAAAAGTCGGTAAAAATAAGGAACTCCTCGACATAATAGCAGAGCTTAATAACAGTAAATGTGATAAAAGTTTACTCGTTTCAAGAGCATTCTTAAATCTAGGCTACCAAATCCAATTTTAACAAAAATCTCTTAATAACTTGATCCCATGGCAGCAGCTGGAAAAAAGTACTCAAGCTACACAGCGATGGATATAGTTTTTTTCTGGGGGGGGGGGGAGGGGGAGGGAGGGAGGAGGGGGGAGGGAACCGCCACCAGACAAGTCTGACATGGTCGTATTTAGGACAAGAATTTTTAGTAGGCCTACACTTTTTTATGGTCATTTTAAAAGATTTGTAACAATATCATAATAATCACCGAGACGTGAAATATATAAGCATTCTCTTCAGCAAGACTGCACCTCTACTATTTAACAGTATATCCTTTGGGAAGGCGGGGGGAGGGGAGTGGAGGATGTAAAAAGGAGTAAAAACAGAATATATCACTACGCTATTTTTTCATCCTTATCTCACATTTGATGTTGAGTTTTTGCTAAATAGCCTAACTCCAAAGTCGTTTGAGATAGTCTTGACGTGTAGGGGCTAAGCCATAGGGGGAAAGCTCGTTTCGAGCTGGTTAAAATCACTGGCGAGCTACAGCTGATTGGGAAGAGTACAAAAATACCTTTTTACTCTTTTTGTAAAAAGAGTTTTCTGGTTTTCTAGCCCAATAAACGCTGGTGCTGCAACCAGAGAAAGGGCTTATAGAGGCCTAGGAAGGGCAAAACGAAGGCCAGGAATGGGGCAGAAAAGGGCAGAAAATGGTAAAAAAAAAAGAGAGACAAGCTTAAAAAAGGGTAAAAATAAACTGACGAGCAAAAAAAAAAAGAAAGGTCCCCAGAAACAATACCCTCGGCGTGCCCTTTTACAAACGTTGCCCCTGCCCTCTCGGTGGTCTGTGCACGCTACTGGTTAAAATGGTCTATTGGAATGTTAAATCGGTCACAATTTCGCGTTGTAGAACCGCGTCGTAAATTTTTGTTGTAGGACCCACGATCAACATAAAAATTTCGACTCGCGATGATTTAAGGATAAAAGGGCAGTGTCTACTATAACGTACCCAACAGCAGTGATACATTTTTTATTTTATTAGCAGTACATGAAAAGCTGCTGCACGCAATTGTAGCTCATTAACTTTCCGAATATTTTCTCGTTGTCGACGCTCTACAAACTGGAAATAACCAAATGTGTGACGAAACCATTCTATTGGAGTTGGCTCAGCAAGCTCAATGCAATTTGTGACGTAATACAGAACACTTAAGGTTTTTAATATTCTTTCATTGTGTCGAGAAACAAAATTACAAACAGCTTGTACTAAATTTAAACAGTGGAAACATAATAGTACCCAACAATTTATGCTTGGACGACTTGCGAAAACGAAACCGTCGCGCAAGATAAGAAACCGGAAGTGATGCTTTTCAACGCACATGTGCAGAACACCTCGTTGCGTTGAAAACAACAGGGACCGAGTACGCCAATGAAGTTCGTGCTTTACGTACTGAACTCAAATATTATATGTTATTAATTTACACTTAAATTTACAAACAAAATAAGCATGGCTGAAAAAAAGTAGGGAACTGTACATCTGAAAACAGGAAAAAAGTAGGAAAATAAGGAATTAAAAAAAAAAAAGTAGGAAATAAGGAAAAAGTAGGAACTCTACGACCCCTGCAACATCTATAGAGATTTGCTTGTTGCGTGTGGTGTAGTCGTCACACAGTTTGGCTGCTTCCTGTAGCGTCCCAGATTTAATCTGGTCCGGCAACCATTTTCTCAAACCCACTAAGCATGACTTGTAGAATTGCTCTAATAAAATTAAATTAGACAATTTGTGGAAATCACCGTTAACAACGGCGAGAAACAACCATCGGGAAAATAACGTCTCTCGGTCTTGTTCTTTTTTCAAGACTGCGGAATGCAGATTGGACGGACTCCTTGGTCTGTACGAACCTTTCAAGTAATTTTAATTTAACTTGATCGTAATCATGCATATTAGCTGTGCTCATTTGATCGCACACTTTTACTAAAACTTCGCCTAACATGGGTTGTAAGCCTATCACCCATTCACTCTTTGGAATACGTTGAGAATACATTGTTCGTTCAAAGATTTTTTAAATAGGAATTGATTTCAGATTTCAGACCCCAATTATTTTATAACCTAACGGCGTCGGAAATTTTTCCGGGCCTTGGGCCGGAATTTACATTTGGCAAAACCTGGACTGGATTGGTACCATCGTTACCGTTTAAACTTCTTAACCTGGCTAACTCTATTTGTTTGTTAGCAAGCTCTAACTCATGCTCGAGTTTCTTAATGGCAAGCGCCGTAGTGGCATCGCTAGTCTGTGTAGTTGTGTCACGGATCATTAATTCATGGGCACGAATTTTATCGGTCTCTCTTGTGGCATAAGCTCTAGGTTTTTCAGCCTCTCCTAACTTTAAAGCTTCTAGTTTCAACTGTTCGGCTTTAAGAAATAGTTCGTTCTCCTTGAGAGCGACCTCCTTTTTTGCCAAAATGGCAGCATCACGTTTTACAATGGCACTGAGTAATTCGTTTGTTAGCTCGTCTAACGTGAGTTTGTTATAGCTATTTTGTATAGCTATTTGTTGTACGCTATTTTAATAACATCAACGGACTCATGTCTGGTTTCGCACACCGTTAGACCCAAATTCAAACAAGCTTTCTTTAAGTCTTTGTAATGAACGTGCTCGAGAATAGCTTCCAATTCCTCCATGTTGAAGGCTTAGAATTCAAAACGTTCTAGTTTTAAATCTTTACAGTTAAAATTGCAGCCCGCAAAATAACTCTCATAATAGTTAAAAAGAGCGAGTACTTAAACACTTCTCCTATAACCCAATCCAGTCAGGGACACATAAATACATTCTTGTATTACCTAAGCACTCAGGTGGAAAATTAAATACATAAAATGCATGAAACAAACACTCGGCTTGGCAACCGGACTATACCCATGTGCACTAACCTGAATTTCCTGCACAATCGCTGTGCGGCCAGTCTATCCAATCACCCATCAAAGATTGAATCCAAATTGTAGTGTTCGCACTTCCAGTTGAAATTCGAGCACAGACACTTGTGAAGTTCAGTGTATTTTCACGCTAGGAGCGCCGTTTCCTTTTTGGGGCAGACTTCTCCAGGGGTTGAAGGAACATCTGCCTTCCGAAGGCGTGCCTGCTGCTTCACAGCATGTGAAGGGAGGGTTGCCGCTTCCCGGCTACAGCTGGATACAGGGTTACTGATGGGCCATGTTTTGACTTTAAGGCATCTACTTCTGTAGCTTTTTAGCGTTGCTACGGACATCTGTGAGTGTTGCAGTTTGAGTTTTACTGCGACATCTTCTTCTTAAGATGAACTGGCATGGTAGTATGGCAGGGAGGAAGGAGTGTAGTGGCACAGCACCTTTAACTCCCACTACAGCCACTAGTTTTGTAGCTGCGCTTACAGGGTCTTGAGGTGCCTACTGTCTATAGCACCGACATCTGGCGAAGTTGTGGTTTGTTAGAAGAATTCATAAGTGGCGGTTTTTACTTTCACGGAAAAAGAGCATAGCGGGTCTACTGCACGGTTAGGAGAAGAGCGTCAACGTCCTAACTAAACTTTTATGACCTATCTAATCACGGTTTACTGCCACCACGATGGGTAGTTATTTTAAAATGCCTACATGGGAGTTCGAATAAAAATGATTTGTGATTATTAAACCTTGCAAATAAAATCGGACTCGGAAGTCAAACTGTCGTTTAAAACAACTTTCTTTTGTGTTCTAATAAAACATGACATTTATCTTTACAACACTGAGTAACTAGTTGGTTACAAATAGAATAACTTGCTTTTAAGTTGAAAGCACTTGATTTACAATAAATCGGCAAAGAACTGAATTAAGTTCACATTACATAATTTTGACTGTAAAATAGTCTTTGAAAGAATTTAGCAACCCTTGCAGTAAAATCAGTCAATCATCACAATGAATCTAGGTTAGCATTATATGGAAACTACTATTTGAAAGACCCTTGCTTCAACGATAATACATGCTAGATCTCGGTGATCTTTTGATTATTTAATGAACATGTGTTCATGATAAACAAGAAAACGAAAAAAAAAACGGTTTTTAAAAGGGGACCTTAAACCTGTAAGTTATGGGCATCCTACACCGAAATTGCCGATGACGTTTTGACTACCCATAATTTTCCTCAAGACAGAAGTTAAGTTTAAATTTAGGACTAATAATTTAGAAATAAAGTTCCAAAATAAAATTTACTAAACTAAACTAGTTACCCTTGAACCACTACCTTGCCCGGCACGGCAACACTGGGACAGGAGATCTCTGCTCCGACCGCCATAGTGACCTCTAGCTCTTGAGTCTTGAGCTATGCTATCGATTTCCTACTGGAGCTGAGTTTTATACCTTCTGCTTGGCAGCCCGCTAGAGGGAAACCGCGGCCCTGTAGGAGAGCAACCCCTGGGGGAAGGGGGGGGGGGTCCTTGAGAGGAGGAGAGACTGACTCAGACCGGCCAGGCTGTCAATACCGGAAGTGTGCATGGCAGAGCGGACGGGCAGGGTAGCTTTGTGCTCTGAGTGTGGAACGGAAATTGAATACCGTCTTTTGGTTGGAAGGGAATTGTAGGAGCTTGAAGAGCAAAGGGAATGGCCAACTTTTGGGCATTAGAGGCCTGCATTTGGAAAGTGCAAGTGAGTTTGGAACTCATAACAACGTGAATAGGCCTATAAATAAAAAGAACATTTTGCCGGCCCCCAGGCAGGCCGGCTAAAAATGGTTTGTTTGTGCCTAAAACATACTTAACCTGATTACTTTAGCATTACATTCCCCGAATGTGATGTTCCCCTGGAGGTTTCTTCCGCTGTGCAGCCGCCTGCTTGCATACCCCTGCCGCGCATGCGCGTGGCAGTCCTCCCTTATAAAAGCGACAGCGCGTCCGCTATCGGCATTCATTTTACTCTCAGTGTGTCAAGCGGTGACTCGAGAGGGGAGGCAGGGCGAGAGTTAGGTTAAGTATGTTTTAGGCACAAAGAAACCATTTTTAGCCGGCCTGGCTAGGGGCTGGCAAAATGTTCTTTCTTTGTTGCCAAAACATCTTAACCTGATAATTTTAGCATTATCAGCAGACCTCGTCACGTTTGGTGGCGGGCACCGCCCTGACGAGCGCCCTGGGATGCAAGCAGGCTGTCCCCCAAAAAGTTATTGAAAACTTCGCACTTTGTTCAGAACAGGTGAAGAACTTCGAAGTTTGGTCACTTGTCCTCTTCACTGGTTGGGTTGCTTCTGACGTGAGTGTTTAGCTTCCATCGTGGTTGGCTTGCTTCTGCTTCGTTCTGCGTGCTTAAGGGGGATTGACTACTGTACAGGTTGCGACAATAGGTCGCAGCCGGTATAGTTTGTTGCATGCATGACCTATGCGGCAGATTGTGTGAGGTGGAGGGTGATGGATTCCCACAAGATGCTGGTGTGAGGATTTCTTCGGTCAGACGGTTTTGTTGGCGGTTAATAAAGTGGAGATTGCCCTGAATGTTGTAAGTTACCATGTTGTAAACTCATGTGTGGTTGCATACGTTAGGATGCGAGTCAGTGAGGAGAAGAGGTTGGTTTCTTCCTTCCCGTTTATTTTTTTCTTTGGCAACAGAAGTACTCGGGTGGTTGTTCTACGTCTAGTAGTTGGTCAATATAACTCAATCAAGCGGGGTAAGCAGAGTTGTGGAGGTCTTCAAAAACTTTGAAGAAAATCTTGGGGCGTTGGGTTTTTCTTGGAGCCAAGTGGCCGTAGTGATTGGATGAGTGGAGGGCACCGTTGGCCGGAGGGCTTGTTTGATGAAGGATAGAATTTCCGTGTTGAGTTTCAGCCAGGTTGGGAAGAAGAGGCGAAGTTTTGCGCTGACTGGAAGGTAGGAATGGTGGGAGGCAACATGGTTCCAATGAGAGGAGCTCCTGCCCCCTGGTGACGAGCAGCGGTAGCGGTGGACAGGAGTTGCGGCTCGCTCCTGTTGGTTGCATTGGCCGGAGCGGGACCGAGGGAGATCGGACCGGAAGGGCTGTTGGTTTCTCGGCTGAAAGTGGGAGTCAACTATGGGACGGTTTTTAAGCTGGGAAGAAGAGGCGAAGTGTTGCGCCGGCTGGAAGGCAGGAGAGGAGCTGCGGCGGTCAGGGGTTGCGGCTCGGTCCTGCTGGTTGCGTTGGTTGGAGCGGGAGCGAGGGGGGATCGGGCCGAAAAAGCTGATGGTTCCTCGGCTGAAAGTAGGAGTTAATTTTCGGACGAATTGGCGGAGCTGTGAGGAGCGGGCAGGGGCCGAGCCACGACGTCTGAGGGACTAGTGTAGAACCACATCGGGGCAGGGCGGCAGCTGAAAGATTAAATAAAACTGATTAAAGAGGCCCACAGTTGGGACCGGCTAGAATGGATGACGTACCGCCAAGCATGAAGGAAAGCCGCATAGATCATGGATGCGAAGTGGCAGAATGTAGTGTAGCCGGTGGCCACCTGGCGTGGCAGGCCATCTAGGTGGTGGCGGATGAAAGACAGGAGACGGGAAGGGGACAAACCATCTGCGGGACCAATTCAACTGGTTAGTGGATGTCGAAAGACGAGAGGACAGGTGGAGAGAGTAGCTCGTACATGAGCGGGCTTTCATCTAGTTCAGGGCGGCATTATGACCGGAAGGCGGACAAGAGATGTGGAGCGGGGAAGAGGCTTTCAGCTTAACGGGCTTCCATCTTGGACCGGAACGGTATCTCAACCATAAGGCGGACGGGGGACGTGGAGCGGGTAGGAGGTCCCAGGTTGATGGGTGATCTCCCTGGGACAGGACGTCATCACAAAAGTGAGGCGGGCGTGAGATGTGAAGGCAGGGACGAAAGACGGAGGCCTGGTTCAACTTGTAGAAAGGTGGATGAAAGCTGAGTAGATGGGGTGAGAGCTGTAGGGCCTGTTAGTTCCCCGTCCCGGTCAGGACACTGTGCAACAGCAAGGGGGGCAAAATACGAGGGAGCAGGCCGAGTGAGCGGCAGAGTGCTTAGTTGACCTCCGTCACGGTGGAGGGCAGCAACGCCTGGGTGAAAGACGAGTGAGGGCGTAGAGCGAGGAACGGTGGCTTGGCAAATCCTCTCCATAGTGTGAAGCGGCAGCACCCGCGACCGGGAGAAAGACGAGTGAGTGCGTGGAGTGAAGAACGATGGTTGGCAGATCTTCTCCACAGTGTAAACGGCAACACCCGAGCAAGCCGGGTGAAAGACACAAGGCGGTAGAAAGACGAGTGAGTGCGTGGAGCGGGGAACGACGGCTTGGCAGGTCGTCTCCGTGGAGTAAGACGGCAACATCCGAGCGAGGCGGGTGAAAGACGAGTGAGTACAGTGAGGAGCGGTAGCTCGGCCGACCTTCTTCATAGTGTAAACGGCCACACATGGGGAAGGTGGGTGGAAGACGAGTTGCTTGGAGCGAGGAACGCTGGCTTGGTAGACCTTCATCACGGTGCGGGATGAAAGACGTCCGTATAAGGCGGATGAAAGACGAATGAGTGCGTAGAGCGGGAGATGCAGGCTTGGCAGGTCTCCGTCATGGTTCAATAACGGCAACTCCCGGGCAAGGCGGGTGAAAGACGAGTTGCTCGGAACGAGGAACGCTGGTTCGGTAAATCTTCATCATTGTGCGGGATGGAAATGCCCGAACAGGGCGGGTGAAAGACGAACGAGTGTAAGGAGCGAGGGATGCAGGCTTGGCCGACTTTCAGCGTGGTGCAAAACGGCAACATCTGGGTAAGGCATAAACGATTGAGTGTATGGGCAGGTAGTTCAGACTCGGTTGCCCTTGTGAAAACGGCAGACCAAATTCATGACGGACGAAAGAAGGGAGCTTGCGAGATCTTCAACATAGTCGCGATAGCTACGGCATCAGTGAGGGGGACGAAAGACGGCGAGGGAACCGGAGGCAGGGGCCGTTGATGGTGATCTAGTTCACACTGCTTCCACGGCTGGACTGGTGAGAGATGGAGATTCAATGTCGAGGCGGGAAAGGCGAGAGGCCTGAGCAACAACCCGACTCGACGGTGACGTCCCGGCTATGGGCAGACCAGAGACGGGCCGAAGAGTGGAGCGTGCGGTTGGCTAAGGTTTCAGTGGGGCGGACGAAAGACGGCGAGGGAGCTGAGGCAGGGGCCGTCGATAGATGATCCAGTTCACAACTGCTTCCCGGCAGGACTCGTGAGACGTAGAGCTTCAATGTTGTGGCGGGAAAGGCGAGAGGCCTGAGCAACAACCCGACTCGACGGTGACGTCCCGGCTATGGGCAGACCGGAGACGGGCCGAAGAGTGGGGCGTGCGCTGGCTACGGCATCAGTGAGGCGGACGAAAGACGGCGAGGAAGCCGAGGCAGGGGCCGTCGATGGATGGTCCAGTTCGCAACTGCTTCCCTGCAGGACTGGTGAGATTTAGAGCAGGCGGGCCGAAGAGTTTAGCGTGCCGGGCGGGAACTAGACAGCAGGAATGCAGATGGCTTCCACCTTGACTCTTCACTCAAAGCGTGGGTTTAAAGCCACGAATGAGACGAGCAGCAGCGTGGGACAGCAACTGGAGTCTTGATTTCCACGCGAGACGTGGGGTTAGCCACGGTCGAGACAAGCAGCAAGAGGTGCAAACGGCATCCGTCTTGGTTCACCCAAACGTGGGTTCTGGCCACGAAAGGGACGAGTAGATGACTTCCAAGTTGACTCTTCACTCAAAACGTGGTTATTAAGCCACGAATGAGACGAGCAGCAGTGTAGGACAGCAACTGGTGATTTGATTTTCACATGAGACGTGGGGTCAGCCACGGTCTAGACAAGCAGCAAATTGATGATGGCATCCAGCTTGGATCTTCACTGAAAAAGCGGGTTTTAGCCACGAGTGAGACGAGCAGCAATGGACAGCAACTGTTGGCTTGATTTTCGCTCGATACGTGGGGTGAGCCACGGTCGAGACAAGCGGCAGGCGTGATGATGGCAATCAGCTTGGTTCTTCACTCAAAACGTGGAAATTAGCCACGAGTGAGACGAGTAGCAATGGGCAGCATTTTTTTTTTTTTACTGTTGACTTGGTCTTCACTTGATAATGGACAAGGTGGTGTATTCAAAGCACGGTAGCAAGTTCGATCGTTGTTGAACAATCGAAACCGAAACGGGAGTAAGGCGGGTCGCTTGCAATGCGGTAGATCCGGGAACCAGGTATGGGAAGCGGCCGAAAGCTGGACCTCCGTCGAGGCGTGGCGGCGGGGGTTACGTCGGCAGCTTGCGTACGGACTTCGGCAGATGCCGGTGATAGTAGGCCGTTCGGCAACTCGGGCGTGTTTCCGTGTGAAAGTCGAAAGCCGAGGGATGTCGCAGGTGCGAGTGCAGCCAGCCAGCCGGAAAAGTGATGAGCGTCGGAGAAGGTTTACATCGACCGCTTGCGTGCGGGCATCGCCAGTTGACGGTGAGGTAAGCCTGTACGGGCGGAGGGAGTCTTGAACTGGACGAAAGATGGGAAACAGGGCGGCGTGGGGTCGTTAGACGACATGTACGCTGGAGGAAAATGAATGGTGATAGCGGATGCGCTGTCGCTTTTATAAGGGAGGACTGCCACGCGCATGCGCGGCAGGGGTATGCAAGCAGGCGGCTGCACAGCGGAAGAAACCTCCAGGGGAACATCACATTCGGGGAATGTAATGGTAAAATTATCAGGTTAAGATGTTTTGGCAACAAAGAAACTACGATATTACGTATCGCAACTATTGAAGGAAGGAACGAAGTTTGTTGCTCAAAATTAAATAAACTATTTTTAATTGAAGGAAAAGGCTATACTGTACACTCGGATTGAGATCACAATGGTCGGAGCCCTGAAATAAAATACAAGATACACACTGAAAAATTTCCAGTAAAATAGTTGTAGTTGTGTTTACCGTTTTGAACAAGGTAGAGCCCATGATAATAAGTTACGTTAAATATTTCTTTTATAAAAGCCTAGGCAAAAGATTAAAATAAACCAGCTTGTGTTCGAAATGCTATAACGCATAAATAGTTAAGTGTATTATCGCAGCCGCAAATAATAACATAAGAGTAGTCGAAGTTTTCATGGTTGCTAAAATCGTCACCTTAGTAAAAATAAAAACGTAGAGTACTGATCCATCTATAATAACACTAAGCTAGTCTGTAAACGAGCGCCACCGAAAAACGCCTGTTTTTCAAAAATTTTACAATTTTTTCTCGAGGCACCCAAATGCCTCGCCGAGGCAAATCTCGCCGTTTTTGCAATAATGGTCCGATTCTTACAAACTCTTCGACATTCAATAGCCTGTCCAAATACAAGACTCTTGGGGAAGCCCAAATCCGGACTTTCCATCTGAAAGACTCTCAAATCTACATTTGAAGATCGACCAAAACCACCAGCAGCGCTACGGCATCATGGCCGCCATTGTTATAACTTGTATTCATGTATTTTGATTTATCACTCTTATTTCCGGGCATAAAGCCCACAAACACTAACTTATTTGAATTTTAGGAGGAGCTTCCTCTGCGAAGGTACTGAACCTCGAGGATTTTACAGACAACAATTTGATGTGTGATATTTTTTATTGTGTTTAAACGATCGCAACTACTATGAAAAATTTCCACTTAGATCAAACATAGTCCTTTAACTTTAAAGTTAAACCTCCAAATTAACTTCATGCGTTTTAGCATACCACTAAGCTAGACTATTTATTCATCATTTATAATAATCTTTTACCCCCAGAAACGCTGCCATTAGTCCAAGTAATTAGACATCGGCATTCTACCGGCCACGAATTTTAGTGTATATATGTTTGTTTTAGTTCTCCTCTCAGCCCGAGTGGACCCAACCAAATACTACTGCTACCTTGATATACTATTAAAACTAAAAGAATTCTTAAAGGGATCTGTTTCCAAGCAATTCCGTAAGTCAAACTGTGCAAAAACTTCGAATCCTCAATCCCCCCCCCCCCCCCCCCCAGCCAAAACTAGTTGTGGTGTATAACACTGCAGTTTACAGTTAAAGGTTGCTTAATTTAATAGTGATGCTTTATGCATTACCCAAGCCAAGTATTAAGCTTTAACAAGCCTATTCACGTTGCAAACATGTAAATATTCAATCCGTAGCCAATATTACAAAGTAAAGGTCTATTTCCCAATGTTCAATTGAGTAAAACTCAAAACAGGCCTGTCTTTTCCGTTTACATGTCCCTACTCCTTCAAACGGCTCTGCACCCAGTCCCTTTGTTCAACCGACTTCTCCTCCCACTTTCCATTGTTCTCGAGGCCCTCAGCCAATCAGACCCCCGCAGCTATCCTCGGCGTCCGCGCCTACTTCCGGTATTGTGTATAAAACCGTTTTATAATTTGAGGAGTTGACTTAGAAACAGCAACTCTGGGAGGTTTAAGGCTCTGTTTTATCACTTAGAAACAAAACTGCGAAACGGTTGATCTTTCATGCGTGTTTGAAACATACTGTTTGATAGATTGCAACCAGCCGAGGCCGTTCAATCTTGCGGACGACTCAAGCGAGCGTTCAGTATTACTTTTTCTACTTGAAAATTTAAATTGTTTGTATTCTGAAACACAAAACGTCGTTTTAGTCCGAAACTTGTGAAACCGAATTACATGTTGTAAATTCAAACTTTGTGCTTTTAAATAAGTTTATTTCAAAAGCTTCCGTGCAAACTAAATGTAAAGTGTGCTTTTCATTCCCTGTTGTTATAATGAGTTTTTAACTTCAGTTCGTTTGCTAGTTGATTAACTGTTTAAGTGTAAATAAATATGTAAACCATTTTTAGTTTAGCTCTTGATAAACGGTTAAATTTCCATCGCTGGTGGCAGTGAAATACCAGCAGTATTAAGGTTAGGCCCCTTTAATTTAGGACCCAACGCTCCATCCCCATGCTGGGACTGTAGCCCATGCTGTGCTTATGCCGTAAAAGTCGCAATAATCACCGCAACACCTTAAGCTGAATCTCCGTGTCAAACCAGGAAACTGGGGGCGTTACAAGCACCTCAGCCGTCGTAGCGTCCGCCGTAACAAGTCGGCTTTACGCCTGCAAAATAATTCGAAATACAAATGAATATATACAAGTTGGTTTCGGAAAACGGCGACGTGAATTGCGTGCGGCGCTCAGTTTGAGCACTTTTTTAAATAGCTGTAGTGAACAACGTATGGTAATTCTGGTGTTCTGTCTTCGCAGGATGGAAGATCAAGTTCAGTTCTATTAAATGCTGAAAACTAGAGTCGTTTTAGTCCATTTTCCTAGGAGATAAGAATTTTCAGAGTTGGAGTTGTGGAAATAGGCCTAGTGCTCGCGAGTGCTAAGAAAAAAAAATATGGTCCAACAGTTTTTGATAGTTGGTGCCGGTCTCCTAACCATTCTTCAGGATTTTAGGCCTCATGCCTTTACAAGATAATCAAAACATTATTAGCACACATCACAGTAGGTGCACGTTTCAGGATTATACATAAATATTTTTTTAATTATATTTTTCGTCTTTTTTGTTATAAACCTTAACTTAACTTTGTACGATTCTGAGTCGACCTGAAACTAGGCGAATAGAAATCTGGAAGGGGTATAAGTGCATCAACAACTTATTAAAAAGTGCATTAAGTTTAAGTACAAAAAGTGAAAAAATTTCTTGCAGTTTGTAAACGGCATGAAAAACCATTGCTGATAGTCAGTGGGAACCCTGCCTATCCCACTCTTGGTATAACCAAGGGTGGATATAATCCATCTATAAAACGAAGAATATCTTTTTATTTGAAAACGAGCGGAACTACTGTGAATTCAAACTTAAAAAGAACATGTAGCCGGCCCCCAGCCAGGCCGGCTAAAAGTGGTTTCTTTATGCCTAAAACATACTTAACCAGATAATTTTTCTTGAATGTGATGTTCCCCTGGAGGTTTCTTCTGGTGCGTAGATGCCTGCTTGCATATCCACTGCGCATGCGCGGCGCAGTCCTCCCCTATAAAAGCGAGAGCGTGGACGCTTTCGGCATTCATTTTACTCTCAATTTGTCAGGCGGTGTAGAGGGGAGCTAGGGCGGGAGTTAAGTATGTTTTACGCAAAAAGAAACCATTTTTAGCCAGCCTGGCTGGGGGCCTGCATAATGTTCTTTCTTTATTGCCAAAACAACTTAACCTGATAATTTTAGCATTACCAGTTGACCTCGTCAAATTTTGGTGGCGGGCACCGATATGACGGGCACCCCGGGATGCAAGCAGGCTTAGCCCCCAAATTTTTTATCTGGAAAAGAACAAATTGCACTTTATTTAGAACAGTATGGAAACAGGAATTTGGGTCTCTTTCGTAGGGATTGGTGGTCCTGAAAAGGACCGTTATTTAAAAGTCTTGCTTCTTTCTATCTTTCTGGATGGCTTGCTTTTGCTTCGTTCTGAATGCTTAAAGGGGCTTGACCACGGTTCTGGCTGCGACGATTGGTCCCAGCCTGTGTAGTCCTGTTTCTTCCCTTTACATGTCCCTCAGGTAGTGGGAGGCAGTGTTAAAGGGCAAGCAGGATTGCTCGAAGCTCGAGGATGTTGAACAAAGGTCGGGAAGTTCCCGGATGCCTAGGTGTGAGCCCCAGCCGGTTTTTGGCGCATCTGTGAAGATGAGGAGATCGGATGGGGGTTCTTGGGGTGGTAGTGACTTCGTCAGGTTTGTGATATTGAACAACCATAGAAGGGTTTCTAAGGGGATATCGCTGTTAACGAGTTCAGTTTGTCGGGTTGGTTCTGGTTGTTGGACCAGTTGTCAATTCGGTGGTGATGAAGAGGTCTGACCACCCATCGGTCGTAAGGGGCAAGGTTCGCCATTGCGTCCATTTTCCCGATGAGGGAGTTCAATTCTCTGGCGGAAGGTTTGATCTGTTGTCGAAAGAGGCAGATGTGTCGAAGGAGGTCCTCGATTCGGTCCGGTGAGGGAGATATTCTCGCTGTTCGTAGGTTGAATGAAGCTCAGAGGAACGTAAAAATTTGAGTTGGAGTGAGGCGTGACTTTTAGAGTTAGTGTTGGATCTTCAGGGAAGTATGGAGACTGCCGAGGAAGGACAGGTGGAGCCGGGGCTTCCTGAAGGCCGGAAGCCGAACGACAGGAAGGAAGTGAGATGGAGGAGTTTCCCCCGGTGAGACTCGAGCCCGCAACCTCTTGTGTGGGAGAGCGGTGTCTCATCCGGGGAACCGTTGAAGATGACGGGTGACAATGCTGGCACTGGCCGTGTGGTGATGGCGTAGATACTTGAGCAGGATGTCGCCAAGGACAGGGTCCGGGTGGAGAAGATTAGAGCCGGTGGATGACGTAGACGTCAGAGTTGGCGATTGATGTCAGACTCGGGTGACAGGGGGGTGTCGGCCGTGCAATCGGGAGCCACGCGAGGATGACAACAGGGAGGGTCCGGGAGGACTGAAGCTGACGGGACGACAAGGCGGTGAGGGTTGTCGTCCCCATCCGGCTTGGAGAGTGGAGGGGTTGGTGGGACGACAAGGGCTTGGTGGCCATTGGTGAGAATCGTAGTCACAGGAGTAAGAGGCGCCAGCCGCGGCAAGGGGCGGAGTTGACGTCAGGAACGACAAGGGGTTGTCGTCCGGGAATGGATTCGCACGACCAGCAGATGTACGGGTAGCGACAATCGTGAGGTGGTCCGTAGCAAGGGATACATGTGTCGGCGGGACATGATGGGCGACAGATGGTCGTCGTCAGCGGCAAACTCGGGTGACAGCCGTTGAGCCACCGGACGTGAGTCGGGGGCGTCGAATGGAAGGTTGAGTGAAGGAACGACAGGAGTTGTGGTAGAAGGAGTGTCGTAGGGATCGTCGTGCAGAGACGTGAAGAGGGCCGCAAAGGTGCGGGGAAAGGAACATCGGTTCAGGTGTGGAACATTCCCGGGAAACAACGGGAGGGAGCCAGACGACTTCATATCCCATGTTGATAATTCTGGCCGAAGGAGGGACAGACGAAGCAGCCGTTATCGATGGTGGCTCGAGACAAAGAGATGACAAGCTCCGGCAGCTTCCACTCCAGTAGGGAGAAACATGCATGCGCGGTTGAGTGACTAAGGCGGCCGTCAGATTCTGATATCTCAAGGCTAGGCAGCATCGTTGAGACAATAATGCAAAATTGACAGGTGTTGTACTTTTGCAGCATAAGAAAGCAGTCCGGTAGAGTTTCATCGACGGTTTTGAGAAGCGCTCCGAGTGACAGAGACGGGTCGTCGGTTGTGTCGTCCGGGAAATGAAATCTCCTTTCTGCCATTGGAGGGGGGAGCAGCAAGTGTCGTCGCAAATGTTGTCTTGATTTCCACTCGCGACGTTGGGTGTTTAAGGGCGATACAAGCAGCAAGTGATGTCGATGGTTTCTGGCGTGATACTTACCTCAAAACGTGAGTTTTAATCATGAATGAGGCGGGGATCGGTGTGGACAGCTATTGTTGACTTGATTTTCATTCGAAACGTGGGGTCAGTCACGGTCGAACCAGCAGCAAGAGATCGGGACGTCTCCCGACCTGACTCTTCACTCAGAAAGTAGGTTTTTTTTGGTTTTTTTTATTGGCCACGTTGAGACGAGTAGCAGTTTGGACAGCAACTGGTGAATTGAATTTCACTTGAGACGTGGGATCAGCCATGAATGAGACAAGTAGTAGGAAATGCAGATGGCTTCCAACTTGACTCTCAACCCGAAGCGTGGGTTTTAGTCACGAATAAGACGAGCAGTAGTGTAGGCAGCAACTGAGGTCTTGATTTTTGTTCGGGACGTGGGGTCAGCCACGGTCGAGACTAGCAGCAAGGTGTATGAGGCTTCCTTCTTGGTTATTCACTCAAAACGTGGGATTTAGCACGAGTGAGACGAGCAGCTGTCGTCTCACTCGTGCAACAGTTGACTTGATTTCCGCTCAAGACGTGGGGTCAGCCATGGCCGAGCCAAGCAGCAAGAGGAGAGAACGGCTTCCGTCTTGGTTCTTCATTGAAAATGTGGAATTTAGCCACGAGTGAGACTGTCAGCAGTAGACAGCAATAGTTGACTTGATTTTGCTCGAGGCGTGGGGTTAGCCACGGACGAAACAAGCAGCACAAGGTGTAAACGGTTTCTGTCTTGGTTCTTCACTCAAAACGTGGGTTTTAGCCAAGAGTGAAACGAGCAGCAGTAGACAGCAACTGTTGTCTTGATTTTCGCTTGAGACGTGGGGGTCAGCTATGGTCGAGACAAGCAGCAAGAGGTGCAACGGCTTCCGTCTTGGTTCACTCAAAATGTGGGTTCTAGCCACGAATGAGACGAGCAGCAGTGGACAGCAACTGTTGTCTTGATTTTCGCTCGAGACGTGGGGTCAGCCACTGTCGAGACAATCAGCAAGAGGTGCGAACGGTTTCCGTCTTGGTTCGTCACTCAAAACGTGGGTATTAGTCATGCATGAGACAAGCAGCAGTATGGATAAAAAAAACTGTCGTCTGAATTTCACTCGAGACAAGGGGTAACTCAGGTCGAAACAGGCTGTGGAGATCAGGAACAGTGTTGGCTCTTCACTCGAACGAGGCCTTGAGTCTTGATCCAGTTGTCTGAAAACTAGGTCGTGATGACATCGTGTAACGAAAGCTTGGTAGCAAATACAATCGTTGCCGGAAACAATTGAAACCAAAACGAGAGTCAGACGGGATGCCAGCAACACGTCCGGGAATCTGGTGCGGAATGCGGCCGAAAGGGCCAGAGCTCCGTCGAGGCGTGAGGCGGGCCGACAGTGACGTGTCGCACGTTCCCCGTTTCTTGAGGGCACCCGGTGGAGAGGTGGCGACACGTTTGTGTCTTTCGTGGCTGGATGTCAGAGCGACCCAGTCTTGAGTATGGGCGTTACGGACCGAGGACGTACAGAACAGTAGAGGCGGAGTCTTGCGCCAACTGTAAGACAGGAAAGGCCGGAGACGTCATTGCTGGTTCCTGAGAGTTACTCCTGTCCCCTGATGATAAGAGGCGGCTGCGGCGGTCGGGGGTTGCGGCTCGCTTCTGCTGGAGCGAGGAGGGTTGGGCCGAAAGGGCTGTTCGTTTCTCGGCTTAAGCAAGAGTTGTCGTTCGGTAGGCTGGGTGGCGGAGTGGCCGAAGCTTTGTGCCAGACGTCTGCCGGTTGACGAGGATTTTCTTTGGTAAGTTTTAGTCGTTACGTAGGGACGACAGATTCAAGGGGGGCAGCGGTTGGCGTTGTCCAGCATGGAGTGGAAAGTCTGAAGAGACGTTTCCACACTACGACAGAGGATGTCGTTGAGAGGCGTTGGGCCGACGACAGCAAAAACAAGAGCGGAGAGCAGCCGATGAAGCGGCGGCCATCTTCGGCGATGAATCCAAATTCCGTACGACAGGCGGGGAACCACGGAGCGAGGTGGCGAGACACCTCTGGAGGAAAAGGAATGCCGAAAGCGTCCACGCTCTCGCTTTTATAAGGGAGGGCTGCGCCGCGCATGCGCAGTGGGATATGCAAGCATGCATCTACTCACCGGAAGAAAACCTCCAGAGGAACATCACATTTGAGGAATGTAATGCTAAAATTATCAGGTTTAGTTGTTTTGGCAATTAAGAAATGAATTTTTAAAGTAAGCGATAGCGATGTACGATATACCTAGCCTAATTCGTACATAAAATGTATTCTTCTCCGATACTAGAACCTTCGTTAGATTTGCTCTGACGTGGGGAACAGAAATTTGGCTTTTAGACTCGTAGTTGGGAAAATACGGACATAGTCACAAGCTGCTTATTTTGATTTTTTTTTTACATCTCTTACATTTCATGACTTTAACTGATGGTCCATTCAGTACATTTTTTTTCACATTTGTTCCGGTGTATTTTCTAACTTTTTTAAGTAGGGTATTTTCCACAAAAAATAATTATTTAGGGTGCTAATTTTTTTTTTTAAAGAGATAGGTTCCAAGTTTATTTCTGCCGGCCACCCTAACTTTCCCACCTAAAAAAGAAACGGCCTAAAATAGCTTCATCAAGTTTACACGACCAGTTTTTGAGCCCCGACACTTTGACCGTGTGTGGGACTTAGCCGTTTAACTTCAGCATCACCCATTACAAGTTTTAAACACCACTACACCAAGGAAGCTGTTGGCAGATGGAGGAAAAGAAAATGGGAACCTACCAAGATTTATTTAAACAAATTAAAAAGCAATACAAATACCTACCGGTTCTCAAGTTTAAAGCATGTCCCTAAATAGAACATTGGGAGAGGAGAAACATTAAAATGCTGGGTACCACCAGATGATTTTTGTTTCTAATTGCCTACCAGAAAACATCAAATACCAGGACCACCTGGTTAATTTTTGTTTCTATTGCCCATACGAAAAAATTCATTACCTGCCTTTTATGCATTATCCTCCTTTGAGATGCTCAAACCCTAGCGAAACTAGTTGGCTTCCCTGCCTAGCTCGTAACTTTCCTTCTCGTAAAGGCCGGGCGGGTAAAGGTAATAGAAACAAATCAACCAGGTGACTGATATTTTCATGTTTCTATAGCCGATGATACATACATTACCTGCCTTTTACGCATTATGTAGACTCCATCACGCATGGCGGTGGGACCATGGTAATGGATACCCGCGCTACAAGCTGGCTGCCCCAGAATTGACAGAGCCTGTGAAGCCATATTAGTCCCATGCTTTGACGAGGTGCTCCTGAAATCGTCTGGTCCCGTGGGCAAAGGCACGGGCGTTGTGGGCACGTGGGAGACAGCTGGCCGGCCCAAGCTGGTAGCAGCCGGGTTAATGCACCTGAGAATTAGCATATGGGCCCATGTGAAGCTTTAGCGATGATCATGGATTGGCGCCTATGGACGTCCGTAAGCTGTGGTGATGGGGCGTGTGTACAATGCGGCTGACTGTTGCGCTTGAGACTTGGTGATGAAGGTAGTCGAAAATGGCGCAGGGGTCGGGAGATAGGTGCTGGACAGTCTCGGACAAGCGTTCGTCGATGGATGTACGTTAGTGACTGTTCTGCTGTCGTTTTCTATCTTCGATGCATGTAGACACTAATGGATGCTTTATGGTCCCATGCGAAGGTAATCGCGAAGGAATATGATGGATAACATTACCTTGAGCGAAGAAGAAAGCACTGGTGATGTTCATGATGTGACGTCTTTAAAGATCTTGAAGCAGGTGCACATTTTGAAAATTTGTAGAGCTAGTCGCATGCGCTGATCGTCTTTGTTACATCGGAGTCATAATCGCCGGTGGATCGGTATGTGATGCTTTATGTGAATGATTGGCACAGACAGTATGACGTTAATTAGGAGTAGAATGACTGATTGATTAAGAACGAACCAAGTTAATTTGTAGAGAACAAACAAGTAATGGGTAAGTATAAATTGTATCGGCGACTGAATAGGAAGTCGTGAGGAGCCGGGACCACAGTGTCACTAGTTGGACACTGAAGCTGTAGATGGGCACCAGGTGGTCCCAAGTATGGGCGAAGAATCTTAAGCGCTGAATGTTGCAAGCATTAGACCTGATGATATTCGGAAATGAGATTGGAGATATGTTGATAGAAACACAGAATGAATAGCAATGTGGGACCCGCTCCTCAACCCGACGAAGTGTCTATGTGAAGTTTGAAGAAATGGAGCTGACTATGGAAGAGCCCGGAATCCTAGGGCGAGCCCTTTGGTCAATTGGCGACATGCAGCGCAGGGCAATTGTCGAGTCGAAACGTCGGAATAGTTGGCGATTTCTGAGAAGACCGGAACGAAATTAGTCATCATCAAATTGCCATATGCTGTAAAGGCAGTGGGCCAAAAATCCTGAATGGTTAGGATACCCGGCACCAAACATCAAAAACTCAGGGACCAAATTTTTTTTTCTTAGCGCTTGGTAGTGCTAGGCCTAACTCCCAAAGCCTTCAACTTTAACTATGTGTATCTCCCTGGAAAATGGACAAAAACGATCCCTCTTTTCAACCTTTAATTGCCACGAACTCCGTCTTCAACTCCACGGGAACATAATATTAAATTTCATCTCCAATCATTATTTACAGCAGTTTGAAAAAAAGCTCCAAACTGAGCGCACCGCACGCAAATCGCTGATCGCCATTTTCGAAAAAAACTTGTATACTTGTAATTAATTATTTTTCAGGCATAAAGCCGACTAGCTTAGTGTTGTTGTAGGAGGGGCTGTAAGTTGGCACTCAACCACATACATGTAACTGAGGACCCGCACTCTACGTTTTTATTTTGAACTTCAATACCGGTTTTAGTTTGTCATGAAAACTTCGATTGCACTCCTGTTATTATCTGCGGCTGCAATAATACTATAACCTAAATGCGTTCTAGCATTTACACACAAGCTGGTTTATTTAATCTTTTACTTAGTGCTTTTAAATCAATTTATTAACGTAACTTCTTCCCACGAAATCTACCTTGTCCAAAAACTGCATTTTCTACTATAAAAATTTACCGGACATTTTAGTGTTGTATTTTGTGTTTATTTCAGGGCTCCGACCATAGTAACCTCATCCGAATGTATATAAAACCTTTTCCTACTATTAATCATGCAATAGATCAGCAACCATCCTTCTATTAAACTTTAATAATGATTTTAACAACAAACTCCGCCCCCCCCCCCTTCAATAGTTGCGATGCATAACATCGTAGTTTACATAGATAGGCCTATTCACTTGTTACGAGTTCAAAACTCGATTTGCACCTTCCTAAACAAAGGCCTTACATGCCCCAAGAGTCGGCAATTCCCTTTGCTCTTGTGATAGCCCAATTAATTCTCTTTCAACCAAATCACTGCATTCAATTTTTCCTCCACTCAGAGCAGCGCAGCTCCCTCGTCCCTTCGCGCTTTCACTCCCTCACGTTTGAGTGACAGCTTGGCCGGCCTGAGTCTGTCCCTCCCTCTCCCAAGACTCGCCCTCAACCCCCCCCCCCCCCCCTCAAGTAGCTCTCCTATAGGAAAGCACTTTCTCTCCTCTCTGCTGCCAGGCAGCTGCTATAAAACCAGCCAGCAAGGTGGCATCGACAGCATTGCTCACTGATCTCAAAGGCTAGAGAGGTTACTACGACGGTCGGAGTGGAGATGTCCCCCTGGGTCCGAATGTTGCCATGCCGGGTAAGGTAGTAGTTTCATAGGTAACTAGTTTAATTTTTGAAAGTATTCTTTTGGACACTTATTTCTAAATTTATAGTTCTTAAAGTTAAACTTAACTTTTAGCTTTGAGAATTGATTATGGGTAGTTAACAGCCATCGGCATTTCTGGTCTAGAACTCCCATAACTTAAGGGTTTAAGGTCCCCTTCCTAAAAACCTGCTTTTTTTTCTTATTTATGTTGAACTCAGTGTTCTTCTAAATAATCCAATGATCACTTAGTATTATCGTAGAGCTTTGACATCTTTTGGGTTGTGTACCAGGTTTTACTATTTGACGAAGTTTGATCCTTAGCTGTGGTTCTGGAATTGTAGAAGGTCTTAAAAACAAGGAGCTTAAGAAAGCATGTTTGGACTTAGGTTTAGCAGTAAGTGACACTAAACAGATTTCATTTAAAATATTACGTGACGCAGTTGACGACAACAAAGTTTCTTTAACTGAACTTTAACTGAACTAGAAAGTGCCATGGAAAGGAGAGATTTAGCCATTCAAGCTAAAAAAGAAATAGCTCTTAAAGAAAATGAACTATTCTTAAAAGCAGAGGAATTAAAGTTAGAAGCTTTAAAAGTTGCCGAAGGAGACAAACGTAGAGCACAAGAACTTGCTTTAGCCGATCAAGAGGCACAAATACGTGACCGAGAAGCGCAAATTAGAGAACGCTCTAGCGCTCAAGAGCTACTAAAGCTCGATAAGCAGATAGAATTAGCTAGGCTAAATTCTGCTAGTTCTGGACCATCTAGTGGTACAGTAACCCCGAACCCTCAACGAGATCCAGTAAGCAAACCAGGCAAAATTGCCGATGTTGTACGTTTAGTAAATAGATGGACGTCCGACTCAGAAATTAACAGTTTCCTTAAAATTTATGAGAGAACTATGTTAACGCAGAAAATTCTCAAAGAGGAATGGGTGGTAGGCTTACAACCTCTTTTAGGTTCAGTATTAATACAAGTGTGTGATCAACTCCAAGATGCTGACATGCATGATTATGAGATTGTTAAGACAAAACTTCTTGACAGGTTTGTGCGAACTAAGGAGTCCGTGCAAACCCAGTTTCGTTCCCTAGAAAAATTGCCAGATCAATTATTTCACGATTATGCGTTCAATCTGGAAACCTTGTTTTCCCGTTGGGTCTCACTAGCTAAAGTAAACAAAAGCTATGACCAACTAGTGAATTTAATTTTACTAGAACAGTTCACGAAAGCCTGCCCCATTGCGCTCCGCAAATGGTTTCCCGATCAAATTAAAACTGGGACGTTGGCCGAGGCAGCAAAACTTTGTGACGAGTTTACAACTCGCAACAAACAAATCTCTGCAGATTTTTCTAGCAAAAGTGGCAAAGTGCAAGCTAGCACTCATTCAGGTAGTCAAGATTCTAAAGCTTCCTCCAACTCTAGAGATGGTAAACAAAACCATAATTCCTTAGCTAACCCGGTTGGGACTAAGAATAATAACAGTGACAGCGTAATTAGCCCAGATGCTAACGCTGATAGTAGCGACAGTGTAAATTCTAACTTTAGTAAACCTAACGGAAGATCGTACTATGTGTGCGGATCGTTTTCGCACCTGCGTAATCGATGCCCCGAACTTAACCAAAAAGTCCCGGAGCAAGCTAATGCGTGTTTTCTTGTAGGTAAAAATGCCAGGGAAATTTTGCAGTCTAGTACCGTAAATGGTTTCATAGGCCAACGTAAGATTAAAATTCTTTGCGATTCCGGCAGTTGTGTAAATGTTGTCAGCTCTAAATTGGCCAGAAACTGGCCACGTTTAAAACAAACAGTCCGGTGCCGACTATTTTAAACAGTGATATTGTAGAGTTACGTCAGGTTAACTCACATCTAAAATTAACTGATGGTACAGTGTTAAAGACAGTAGCTTGTGTTTCCTCAGCCGCTAGTTTGATTTTCGAAATTGTACTTGGTGTAAACGGAATAAATGCCTTAAACCTTTTACGTGAATCTGCTCTCAACCCCGATCGTGTGGCAACGCCCTCGACAAAGCCTGATAAAGCAGACAAAGGCACGAGCCAATCCAAGAGACGCTCGCGCAAACGTAAACAAACCCAGGCCCGTAGCCACGGGAGTGACCCCCCCCACATCCTGAGGGATTGGTCAAGACACCAGTGCCCTCACAGCGACAACCTATCGTCGTTCAGTCCACGCAGGCAAAACTTTTGGATGAGAAGGAACTCATTAAAAATTCCTCTAGCCGACGTCGTGTACCACAGCAGCAAGTGGAAAACTGACCACGCCCCAACAATTCACGATCGGCTACAGCGTCGTCATGGTGTTCAGGTAAAATTAAAACGCAGCTCTTCAGACAGTGATGTAAGCCGCCGTTTGTCCATGTCCGGAAAACCGGAATTTAGTGAAACCAGCTTTACAAGTTGGCTTGTTGCAAGAAGCAAATCACAACCTAATTTAATGTTAGACACTTGCAAATCTATGCAACCCAAGATCGGCAGAAAACGTACTTCTGTTGAATGTTTTAATTTTCACCCCGAATTTGGTAAAATCAGTTTGCCTAAATTTGATCTAAATTAAGTGTAGTTTTTTTCAGTTTATGAGTATATAAAACTTTGGATTAGGTCTCCCTACTGAACAACTAAACATGCGAGTTTTTTTTCTGATCCTCTTTAAAAATTAGGACCAATGTTTTAGTGTGAACTCTATGTCAGTCTAGGGTGGAAGTTAAGGCCTAATTATGGCTCTAGTACTGAATAGGGGTTACCAGTCAAATAGAGGTTTTTAAACCTAGCCTAATGTAGTTTTTTTTCTCTAAACAAGAGTTTTTTTTTTGCAATTAAAAACGAAAACCTAAACCCAGTGTTTTCCCGTGCTAGCTTATTTTAAATAATGAGTTGTATGCCAATACAAGTGTGGCTCCATCTAGGAGCAACAAGACCTAAATAGTGTACATGTTGAAATTTTAATTTTAAACTTCAGAGACTGTACAAACCTGAAAAGAAACATGTCAATGCCGACACACTTAGCCGGTATTTTGTTTAAACAGCAAAGTTATTCAAACTTTTATTTTCAGTAAAAATTGACTGAAAATTAAATTTTGTGTCTCTATTTTGACATTTTTGGTCTGTTGGAAGCTCACCCTTAAGCAACTTCCAGTTAATCCCTGTTTGGACTTCACACCTAAATTTTAAGTGCCAATGCTTGCTCTTTTTGTCATTATCAACGCCTTCCTCTGTGGAAGGATAATAACAAAGATTGAAAGACACGTTTAATAATATTCATTAGGAGTATTCTACGGGGGTTGCAACTTGTTCCCGGTTGGCCCTTCTTTAAGTTTTATACGAAATGGTTTTCTTCATAAAAAACTATCAGTCTACCCCTGGGAGATAAAGGATAGCCCTGTTTAGAAGGTTGTTGCATTTTTATCCACAAACCTCCCAGTGTTGTATTTTTATGTACAAGTTGTTTGGTAACCTTAAACCATTCTAGTGGGAGTAGTTTAACAGTAAATAGAGCTGGTCGTTTACGGCGCACCTATAGTATTCAATTTTCTAACAACTATCGCAGTCTAGGTTAATTGAAATACGGCGGAGGGTTAATTTCGCAGTCATCCCAGATAAAAAAAATGACTAGACTTGAGCAGAGGCAGAATCCGTACAGGACGTATTACCAGAGCAATAGACGGCCTCATTTACTTGTTATAACGAAACAACAAAATTAACTTTGTATTTCTAGTGTGTTTGTTGATATTTGTAAATTTTGCCCCACTCTCTGAATACTTGTACGATTTTCCTACACAGAAGCAGCGCGGACAGTATTTAGTTAGTGGTTGCAAAACCAGTGTTCCTTTTAAACTTTGTAAAACGATCCTGGGATAGGACTAAGTATCCCCTGGAGGTGTATTTCCTCAAAACTGGAGATGTATTTTCTCACCGGAGGTGTATTTCCTCAACTGATGCATGTATACAGCGTATTCTGGCAATTTTAATTGTGTAAAAGAGCGCCACCGAAAAACGCCTGTTTTTCAAAAATTTGAAATTTTTTTCTTCTCGAGGCACCCAAATGCCTCGCCGAGGCATATCTGGCCGTTTTCGCAATAATGGTCCGATTTCCACAAACTCTTCGACATTTAATAGCCTGTCCAAATACAAGACTCTTGGGGAAGCCCAAATCCGGACTTTCCACCTTGAAGACCATTAAAACTACATTTGAAGATCGACCAAAACCAACCACATCGCACCTTCATCATGGCCGCCATTATAAAACTCTGTATTTTTGTATCTTCATTTTATCCTTTTCTTTTAGGGCAAAAAGCCCGAACATATTAGCTTAGTGTATTGTATGAGGTTTATACAGACAACCGATTTACAGTGTGATATTTTTTATTGTGTTTGTCGGCCGCAATCCATATGGAAAATTTCCACAACGATCGAATTTTAACTTTAAAATTTTAAAAACGTTAAATGTTCTCTGTACCTTAATGCGTTATAGCATTCAATTAAGCTAAATTATTTAACCGCATTTATACTTTATTTATATTCTTTTACCCCCAGAAACGCTACCATATGTCCAAACGTATAAACGTCTTACGACCTGGCATTCTACCGGACACGAATTTTTCAGTGTATATATGTTTATTTTAGTTCTCCTCCGACCTGACTGAGACCTACCGAAATCTGCAAATAGCTTGATCTACTATTAAACACTAAAAGACTTCTTAAAAAGATCTGTTCAAACCAAATCCGAAAGTCAAACTGTGCAAAAACTTCGAATTACCCAATTTTGTCCCCCTCCCCAGCCAAAACTAGTTGTGGTGTTTAACACTACAGTTTACCGTTAAAGCTTGTTTAATTTAATAGTAATGTTCTAGACATTACCCAAAGCCAAGTAATAAGCTTTAACAAGAGCCTAATCACGTTGCAATCATGTAAATATTCAATCCGTAGCCAATAATACAAAGTAAGGGCCTATTTCCGAAAGTTCAATTGAGTAAAACTCAAAACAGGCCGATCTTTTTCCGTTTTACATGTTCCCACTCCTTCAAACGGCTCTGCACCCAGTTCCTTTGTTCATCCGACTTCTCCTCCCACTTTCCATTGTTCTCGAGGCCCTCGGCCAATCAGACCCCCGTAGCTACCACGCGAGTCCGCGCTTATTCCGGCAATGTGCATAAAACCCCAGCCCCAGAATGCATAGTTAGCACAGCTCACAGATCTCAAGCTAGAGACCGGTCACGCCAGTCGGGAGTGGAGATGCCATGTCCGGAGAATGCCATGCCGGGCACGATGGTAGTGGTTCGTATGTTATAGTTTAGCTTTTGAAAGTTCAGTTTAGGGCCCCCATATTCTAAATTTTAGTTTAAAACTTAACTCTCTAGCTAGAGAATATTATGGTGGAGACGCCTGTAGCGGCATCTTAGGTTTCCTCTCCCCATAACGTCAGAGTGGTTCTCTTTCTAAAAAAAATTTTCCAGTTTATTTTAAATGGATTTTTAATCTAAACTAAATGACGGTTTGATCTTTGTGGAAGTCAAATTGAAACAAACTGATGCCTAAGTGTAAAATTGCCGGGCTTTTTATAATTTAGAACAGTTCTCGAGGGAACTAAGGGAGGTTGATCTTTTTGTACTTGGAAAACTTAGAAACATAACTGTGGACGGTTGATCATAAGAAACATACTGTCAGATAGACTTTAATCAGTTGCGGCTGTCAAGTCTTGCGGGTGTCTCCGGGAGCACTCATGATTTACTTTTTCTAATGTGAAAATTTAACTTTTATTCAAACCAAGTGTGTTTGTCTGAATTTATGAAATACTAAGTGTATATTCAAACTTGCTACTTTTTGTAAATGCAAACTTGTTGCCTATTTAAATAATTGGTATTCAAAAGCTTTCGAAGCAAACTATAATGTAAAAGTGTTTTCATTCTCTGTCGCAAAAATAAAACCAGGAGTTTTAAGCTTCAGTCGTTTGCTAGACTTGATTAATTGTATTTTAGTGTAAAATTAAATATGTAGCCCATCTTTAGATTTTAGCTAGTTAAACAGTTAAATCCACCGTTGGTGGCAGCGATACCGACAGTTTAAGGTTAGGCCCCTTTAATTAGGAACGGCGCTTCATTCCCCATGCTGGGACAGTGTCCATGCTGTGTTGAATAACGTAAAAAGTCGTCATTAACACCGATTAACCTCAAGCTGAAACTCCACGTACACCAGGGAAACCGGGGGCGTTACAAGCACCTAAGCCGTCGTAGCGTCCGCCGTTACAATTGCAGTGCTTGGCAGTTCAAGTTATTGGCATATCTTGTGTGCACTAACCTTTTCTGTTTTAGCTTCTATTGTGGAGTTCAACAGAAACCCCAAATAGAATCTCCTTGGTGGGGAGCTGTAAAGAAGGCCCGAGTTCTTCACCCGATTTGAGAGGATACCTCGACTCAAACTATCAAAAACCTAAGGGAAACTTCGTTTACGGCAACGAACTTTTTTTTTCTCGGCGCCTCGGCCGTGAAAAACCCCAAATTTCAAACGCCTGTATCTTCCAAGAAAATGGTCCGATCCTAAACAGCTCTTCGAATAGCCACGAACTTTATCTGTTTTCCCCCGCAAACAGAACACGAAAATTCCTTCTAGAAATTTCACAGTATCCATTTGAAAAACGCACGAAACTGATGCCGTAAAATCACCGTAGCGCACGAGACGCCATTTTCGCCACTTGTAAAAATTTGTATTTACTTTTTATTTTCACTTAGGCATAAAGCCGAAAACTTTAGTTTAGTGTTTAGGAGGAGCTACCTCTGCGAAGGTACTTAACCTCGATAAAAATTGTACAGATACTTTGTTTTGATATTTCTTAAGTAGATTTAAGGTGACGATCTGTAATGCACTTGAGAAATGTTCGACATCCAAAACCCAATTTTACGTCTGCAAATATGTTTAAACTATTTTAAAATGCGTTTTAGCATTTGCTGGTAACCATAACTTTTATTTTATAATAATCTTTTAACGTAATCTTTTGCCATCACCACTACCAGAGCTTAGGCAACATTCTATTTACGAATTTTCCCGGACACGTCTTTTCTAATTTTCCGTAGTTATTCATAGCAAAACCGACTTGGCTTTCGATTTCCCAAAGTAAACCTGGCTTCCCAATGTTAATAACCGAATTTATTGAGATCATTCCTTCAATAGTCGCGATGCATAACATCGTGGTTAAATAAGAAAACAATCTGTAGTAATTAAAGGCCTTATTCACGTTCCAAACAATGAGTTTAACTCTACCGGCCTCTCTCTACTACGCAGTCAATAATTATTCCTTCAAACGGCGCCAAGCGAAAAATCCTTTGCGCTGCCGACTTTCCTATTGTTCTCAAGGCCCTCAGCCAACCAGACCTCGCAGCTCTCCTGGTCGTCCGCGCGAACTTCCGGTAATGAGTATATAACCCCAGCCCCAGGAGGCAATCGTTAGCACACGCTCATCAGATCTCAAAGCCAGAGGTGACTACGCCAGTCGGTATAGGAGATGTCCCGTCCGAATGTTGCCATGCCGGGCAAAGGTAGTTGGTTCGTATTAGACTAGTGTTAGTTTTGAAAATTTAATTTTGGAAACCCCATTCGAAATTTTAGTTTTAAACTTAACCTAACCTTAGCTTTGAGGGAATTATGGAGGTGGAGCCATAGTCGGCATTCTAGGCCCCCATCGCCATAACGCCAGGGTTCACGGTCCCTTTCTAAAACCAGCTTTTTTCCCGTGTTTATTATTATGAACTTAATCTAAACACTAAATCTGCATTTAGACGACGTATTTTCCAGGGTGCTTCCCCATATACTAAGGATCTACAGATTTGAAGATTTGATTCTAGGTCGGACTTAGAAAACATAGTCTTGACTATTTGTGAGTAATTCCCGCGGTTTGCACCAAATAGATTTATTTCATGTAATTTCGCGGTTTGCATGTTATAACGGGTTCCCGAGGTCCCACAAACATTTTCTAATCGAAATTGTAGATTTTACTCTTCATCCAGTTGTGTGAAGTTTGAGTCGAATTTAATGTAAATTCTTGTTGATTTTTCCTGTTGTAAAAATCGTCGTGCTTTAATTTAAAAGCCTATTTTTTTGTATTGACACTAGTTGAATTTTAAATGTAATTGTTTATATTTATCTGAATTTTAATAAACCAAAGAGTTTGTAAAACGCCTGTTTTTCTGCTAGTTAGACTAAATGTAGAAGTTATAGTTCTAAAGAAAACCACTTAATAATTAAACTTAGAGCTGCATTTAGAAACACCTACCCGGTGGCAGCGAATATCCCCATTTAATGTTGTCTAGTTAGCCTGCAGTTAGGACAAATGACTCTGTTACCCATACTGGGCCAGTAGCATACGTGTGCTGTTTTCCGTAAAAGTAAAAACCGCCACCACAACTGGAAGTTAAAGGTCAAAACCATTTTGATGTCGGCGAAGTCACAAGCACCTCTACAGTCGTAGCTTCGGCTTCTACACTTGAAGTAACGTTAAAAGTTTCCAACATGGAAGATTTACAGAAAATACTCGAAGGTATTAAAAATAAGGACCTCAAAAAGGCCTGTCTGAAGCTTGGCCTGACTGTTAGTTAAGTAAGGTACGAATCCGTTAAGATTTTTACTGTTGCTTTCTGTAACGGCGGATGCTACGATAGAGTAGGTGCTTGTAACATCGCCGGTCGCATGGTGTAACTGGATCTATCTTAATATCACTCTGGGTTGACTATTGGTACTTTTTAGTTAAAACAGCACAACTGCTACAGTCCCGGTGTAGAGAATGGAGCTCCTTTTGTCCTAATCAAGTAGGCTAACTAGTGATAATAAGCGGTGACGCTGCCACCAAGGTGGGAATTAGGCTAGCTAAGTTAAATTTGAAGAGAATTGTCTTAAATAATAACTTCCACAATCAACGAATTATAAAACCGACGGCGTTTAAAACTCCTGGTTTTTATTTTAGTCAAACATGTTAAAACATTAAAAGATTTGCACTTTACAATTACATTTGGTAAATTTACACCTTAGTTTAGGTTATAAATGACACGGGGGGAATTTACATTAAATTCGACTTTTGAACAAAAATTATGTTCACAAACAATTTCAAATAGAAACAGTGATTTTAGACAACGGGGATTTCGCAAAAGAGTCCTCTAAATTATGAACAGTCTCGACTGTGTAGTAATAGTAGACCTACTTACAGTTATGTTTCTAGTGGTATTCCCACTTAATCAAACCGTACCCATCAGAATATCTCGTTAGAAAAGGGATGAACACTCTATGAAGTACTGCGCTTCTGCAAATCTAACTGACCCGACGGCCTTTGTTTACATTAAAGTTGCATTAATGAAACTGAGAAAAAAAAGCTGGTTTTTAGTAAGGGACCGTGAACCCTTAAATTATGGTCGTTAACATCCGAAAATGCCGTTTGGCTTAACGCACCATAAAGTTACTGTCAAAGCTACGAGGTTTAGATTAAATTAAACTATAAATTTTGAATTTTAGAGTCCAAAAAATAAACTTTCAAGTTAAACTAAGTTTCATACGAACCACTACCTTTGCCCGTCATGGCAACAATCGGACCGCGGCATCTCCACTCCCGACCGGCGTAGCGACCTCTAGCTTTGAGAATCCTGAGCTGTGCTAACGAAATTCTCCTGGGTCTGGGTTTATATGCCTTCTGCCTGGCCGGCAGGTAGAGGGAAAGCGTGACCTGTAGGAGAGCGACGGAGGGGGGGGGGGGGGGGG
>JAHWFP010059606.1:0-28705 GCA_023313725.1 Lithobius niger | reverse complement strand
CCACTTGTAAAAATTTGTATTTACTTTTTATTTTCACTTAGGTATAAAGCCGAAAACTTTAGTTTAGTGTTTAGGAGGAGCTACCTCTGCGAAGGTACTTAACCTCGATAAAAATTGTACAGATACTTTGTTTTGATATTTCTTAAGTAGATTTAAGGTGACGATCTGTAATGCACTTGAGAAATGTTCGACATCCAAAACCCAATTTTACGTCTGCAAATATGTTTAAACTATTTTAAAATGCGTTTTAGCATTTGCTGGTAACCATAACTTTTATTTTATAATAATCTTTTAACGTAATCTTTTGCCATCACCACTACCAGAGCTTAGGCAACATTCTATTTACGAATTTTCCCGGACACGTCTTTTCTAATTTTCCGTAGTTATTCATAGCAAAACCGACTTGGCTTTCGATTTCCCAAAGTAAACCTGGCTTCCCAATGTTAATAACCGAATTTATTGAGATCATTCCTTCAATAGTCGCGATGCATAACATCGTGGTTAAATAAGAAAACAATCTGTAGTAATTAAAGGCCTTATTCACGTTCCAAACAATGAGTTTAACTCTACCGGCCTCTCTCTCTACTACGCAGTCAATAATTATTCCTTCAAACGGCGCCAAGCGAAAAATCCTTTGCGCTGCCGACTTTCCTATTGTTCTCAAGGCCCTCAGCCAACCAGACCTCGGAGCTCTCCTGGTCGTCCGCGCGAACTTCCGGTAATGAGTATATAACCCCAGCCCCAGGAGGCAATCGTTAGCACACGCTCATCAGATCTCAAAGCCAGAGGTGACTACGCCAGTCGGTATAGGAGATGTCCCGTCCGAATGTTGCCATGCCGGGCAAAGGTAGTTGGTTCGTATTAGACTAGTGTTAGTTTTGAAAATTTAATTTTGGAAACCCCATTCGAAATTTTAGTTTTAAACTTAACCTAACCTTAGCTTTGAGGGAATTATGGAGGTGGAGCCATAGTCGGCATTCTAGGCCCCCATCGCCATAACGCCAGGGTTCACGGTCCCTTTCTAAAACCAGCTTTTTTCCCGTGTTTATTATTATGAACTTAATCTAAACACTAAATCTGCATTTAGACGACGTATTTTCCAGGGTGCTTCCCCATATACTAAGGATCTACAGATTTGAAGATTTGATTCTAGGTCGGACTTAGAAAACATAGTCTTGACTATTTGTGAGTAATTCCCGCGGTTTGCACCAAATAGATTTATTTCATGTAATTTCGCGGTTTGCATGTTATAACGGGTTCCCGAGGTCCCACAAACATTTTCTAATCGAAATTGTAGATTTTACTCTTCATCCAGTTGTGTGAAGTTTGAGTCGAATTTAATGTAAATTCTTGTTGATTTTTCCTGTTGTAAAAATCGTCGTGCTTTAATTTAAAAGCCTATTTTTTTGTATTGACACTAGTTGAATTTTAAATGTAATTGTTTATATTTATCTGAATTTTAATAAACCAAAGAGTTTGTAAAACGCCTGTTTTTCTGCTAGTTAGACTAAATGTAGAAGTTATAGTTCTAAAGAAAACCACTTAATAATTAAACTTAGAGCTGCATTTAGAAACACCTACCTGGTGGCAGCGAATACCCCCATTTAATGTTGTCTAGCTAGCCTGCAGTTAGGACAAATGACTCTGTTACCCATACTGGGCCAGTAGCATACGTGTGCTGTTTTCCGTAAAAGTAAAAACCGCCACCACAACTGGAAGTTAAAGGTCAAAACCATTTTGATGTCGGCGAAGTCACAAGCACCTCTACAGTCGTAGCTTCGGCTTCTACACTTGAAGTAACGTTAAAAGTTTCCAACATGGAAGATTTACAGAAAATACTCGAAGGTATTAAAAATAAGGACCTCAAAAAGGCCTGTCTGAAGCTTGGCCTGACTGTTAGTTAAGTAAGGTACGAATCCGTTAAGATTTTTACTGTTGCTTTCTGTAACGGCGGATGCTACGATAGAGTAGGTGCTTGTAACATCGCCGGTCGCATGGTGTAACTGGATCTATCTTAATATCACTCTGGGTTGACTATTGGTACTTTTTAGTTAAAACAGCACAACTGCTACAGTCCCGGTGTAGAGAATGGAGCTCCTTTTGTCCTAATCAAGTAGGCTAACTAGTGATAATAAGCGGTGACGCTGCCACCAAGGTGGGAATTAGGCTAGCTAAGTTAAATTTGAAGAGAATTGTCTTAAATAATAACTTCCACAATCAACGAATTATAAAACCGACGGCGTTTAAAACTCCTGGTTTTTATTTTAGTCAAACATGTTAAAACATTAAAAGATTTGCACTTTACAATTACATTTGGTAAATTTACACCTTAGTTTAGGTTATAAATGACACGGGGGGAATTTACATTAAATTCGACTTTTGAACAAAAATTATGTTCACAAACAATTTCAAATAGAAACAGTGATTTTAGGCAACGGGGATTTCGCAAAAGAGTCCTCTAAATTACGAACAGTCTCGACTGTGTAGTAATAGTAGACCTACTTACAGTTATGTTTCTAGTGGTATTCCCACTTAATCAAACCGTACCCATCAGAATATCTCGTTAGAAAAGGGATGAACACTCTATGAAGTACTGCGCTTCTGCAAATCTAACTGACCCGACGGCCTTTGTTTACATTAAAGTTGCATTAATGAAACTGAGAAAAAAAAGCTGGTTTTTAGTAAGGGACCGTGAACCCTTAAATTATGGTCGTTAACATCCGAAAATGCCGTTTGGCTTAACGCACCATAAAGTTACTGTCAAAGCTACGAGGTTTAGATTAAATTAAACTATAAATTTTGAATTTTAGAGTCCAAAAAATAAACTTTCAAGTTAAACTAAGTTTCATACGAACCACTACCTTTGCCCGTCATGGCAACAATCGGACCGCGGCATCTCCACTCCCGACCGGCGTAGCGACCTCTAGCTTTGAGAATCCTGAGCTGTGCTAACGAAATTCTCCTGGGTCTGGGTTTATATGCCTTCTGCCTGGCCGGCAGGTAGAGGGAAAGCGTGACCTGTAGGAGAGCGACGGAGGGGGGGGGGGGGTAGAGGTTGACGCTTGGAGGAGGAGAGACTGACCAAAACCGGCCGAGCTGTCACTACCGGAAGTTGGCATGACGGCGCGGACGGGCAGGGTAGCTGAACGCTCTGAGTGGATGGGAAATTGAATGCAGTGTTTTGGTTGGACGGGAATTGCGGAGGCTGCATTGACAAAGGGAATTGCCGACTTGGGAGCGTTAGAGGCCTGGCTTGAAAGTGCAAGTGAGTTTTAAACTCATAACAACGTGAATTTAGGCCTATTAAACTACGATATTACGTATCGCAACTATTGAAGGAGGGGGGGGGGAACGAAGTGTATTGCTCAGAGTAAACATTTGACTTTGGGAATCGGACTGCTACTTACTAGGCATGACTTAATCGAAGGAAAACTAGTTTGTTTTCGTTTTTAGAAGTAGGCTACGGTCGGAGTTTGGATGGAGATGCTATAAAAAATAAACATAAGAATAAACACTAGTTCCGTAAAAATAAACAAACATAAAAGTTTGAGCTCCGGTAGGGTTCATGGCAAGACGTTAAGTTTACCAAAGTGCAATAAGTGCAAAAATCAAAAGATTAAATAGACCAGCTTAGTTTTAAATATGCTATAACGCATTTAGCTTAGATTTTGTTGTTTGCAGAAGCAGACAAGTGATTTTAACGTCGGACATTTTTCATAAATAAAAGTAAGTCGTCACCTGTTTTTAGAATAAAAAATATCATGTGTTTTACATGAATGTGAGGTTAAGCCCTCCTAAGACACAACTAAGCTAGTGGGGTTGGCTTTCAAACGTTCAATGTTGTTTGCGTTCAAACTCCCACAAACTCAACTAAACTTCCAGTTAAATCTGAACTAGATCGGCTCAACGGGAGGACTAGCAATTTAAGCAGGACTTCAAGGTAACTTCCAGAGCCAATCTGAACTAGATTGGCTCAACGGGACCACTAGCAATTTAAGCAGGACTTTCACTTAAATTAAGTTAATTAAAATAAGTTAGATAGACTTGGTTTTTAGGAAGGGAACCACCCTGATGTTTATGATTAACTAAGTTCAGAAACTGCCGATGTACAAAGTTAAGTCATAAAGTAAAACTTTTAACTATAAACTACGCGAAAATACGAACCACTACCATCTGCCCGGCATGGCAACAACCGGACGGCATCGTCTCCACGCCCGATCAGCGTGACCACCTCCTAGCTTGAGATCTGTGAGCTGTGCTGTGGATGCTTTGAGCTGGGGGCTTTTATGCTAGCAGCCAGACAGGAAGGAGGAGGGAAACCGCGTCCCTGTAGGAGAGCTACTACATGGGGGACTCTAGAGGTGGAGAACAATGGAAGAGGGAGGACAGAGCCAGCTGTCACTCAACCAGGGGAACAAAGGGACCTTTGGAGTTGCTCTCTGTGACTGGAGGAGGGCTTGAACTTTGGGAAATACTGACTGCTGGTGGTGGGGCAGGTTGGCAGTGCAAGCAGCAAAGGGTTTGCCGACTTTGGGACTGGGGCTTGGAAAAAAAAACGGCCAGTTTGTGTTTGACACAAAGGAACTTTGAGAAAAGTCCTATTTACAAGTGAAAATAAAATAATATGGATTTTAATGCTCGTGGAGAGGCTCACAAATTAAACAAGCAATGAAATCCAAAACTGCGATGTTATGCATCACATACTGGGGGGGGGGGGGGGGACAAAGTGTTTTGCACGAAGTACTTGTTTTTGGCTTTGGAAAACAGATCTTTTCAATAGATTGCTTTAATAGAAGGATGGGCAAGCTAGTACTGTATTGGGAACTATTGGGTGGTCACCCTCGGCTATTTCTTGGTAATATTTACATTCAAAACGTTGTGTCCGGTACATTTGCCGTTAAATATTTTTTTGATGTTCGAGCACGTGGTAGGCTTCTGGGGGCAAGTTAAAACAACAAAATATTAAATAATTAACGTAGTAAAAATGCATTTAAAGTGGGGCATTAACTCTGCAGTGGCAGAACTTAGTTATCATGGAAGTGGGAAACTTTTAATATATTTGGTGAGCAACAAACAAGATAAAAAATATCACATTCCACACGATTACAACCTATTCATGAGGTTTAGTACCTTTGCAAAGGAAGCCCCTCCTATTCCACAACTAAGCTAAACTAAGTCGGCTTTATGCCTGGAAAAATTGAAAAGAAGTAATTATATTTGTACAAATGGATTGGAGTTACGATGACCAGAAGTGGGCCCAGTTTGGTGACGTTTTCTTAAGCGTGTAGTTGAAGAACCAAATGGAAATTTGAGTTCTGTTTTCGCAGAATGAAAGTTCGAGAATGTGGCTATTAAGATTTTCTATGATGGGTAATTTCTGTTGGCAACTCCTGTAGATACAGTGGTTTGAAGTCGGACAAGTCAGGGGCGGGGGGCACCATGACTTTTGAGAAAAAAAATGAGAGTTTGTTAAAACGAAGTTTCCCGGAGGTTTTTTTGACAGCTGGAGTCCCGGTACCCTCTCCAAAAGGGTTTTGGCCAAAAAGCCCTTACAGGGCCCTGCAATTTAATCTTTTTATAGCCGACGAAAATATACATTACCTGTTTTATAGCAGACTTTGTCACCTGATGGAGGGCTAGGTTCAAGTCTCCCGCTGTACGAGCCGGCGCCCCAAGGAATTTTAATTTCCCGATGAAGACACATCTGTTCCCCCAACCAATTTCACCGTCGGAAATATAGCGAGACTCAAGGACGAGCAACTTGGATTGTAAGCGGTGAGGTTGGGAAATGCGGGTTGCTCTATGTTATTATTATGGTTGTATACCGCATGCAACGGTCTAAACATCAAAGAGGTACAAGGTAAATATTAGGATTCACATACCGAAACAGCGTATCTTGTGGAAGAAAGGTGGCTTGACGATGTTTCGATAATGATGAACATGAAACCAAGACCGGAAAGTTGGGTAGTCGCTTAAGTGAAGGAACGGAACGAAGGTTTCTGGTCGTGTAGGGTCCGGAATGTAGATAGAAGGCAAAGTCTTTGTAAGTGCATGTTGGAACCTTTGATGTATGGCGTATGTTGCTTTATGTCGTTCCTCATCTTAGTTGTGGTTTTTTTTTTTTTAAGATGGGGAAGTGACAGCTTCTTTTGCCCAGAATATGAAGACATCGTTCAAAGAGGATGATGGAGGGCAGGAACTGACGGAGCGTTGTAGGAGGAGACGAGGGAACGGCGAGGCAGATGGAAGACGGAATCTGTGTTTTAGCACCAGATGAGGTCATGTTTCAAGAAGAGGACGGGAGAAGCAGATCGGTGTTTGGCAGAGAGAGGAACATGCTGGTTCCATTCTTGGTGTACCTTCTGATAGTAATGTACCCGAAGGTGTTAATTTTAACTGCAGAATGAAGGACCGGAGCGGCCTGGGACAGCACAATGCTGTCGGATGCGAGTTGAAGAACGAGGAGATAGGTTGCATCGCGCAAACCTATACACGACGGAGGTTACGCAGAGACATGAGTAGAGGGTAGTGGATTGAAGAGAAATCTGTGATCGTTCCTACAGGGGGAACGTTGTGTCGTAGGTTCCGGAATTAGTCAGGAAAGGAAGACTGCTGGCGAAGCAGAACTAGGATGCTGGGAAGGACCTGGTCCCCAAAGTTAACAGAAGGAATCGGATGACCGGAGAATGAACTGTGCTTGAAGTCTAGCCTTGCTAGATTCTAGACGAAGTGGACTCGTCCTTGAAAAAGCTGTGTTGCTTGTCAAGGTGGAACGAGAGGGAACAGAGCTCTTCGAGGGACGGGACGGTAAAACCGGAAGGTGCGGAAGCGGTGAAGTAGTCCTCCGTGTTGCAAGTGGGCAAGTTGTAGCTAAAAAATTGGAGTTCAATGTAGAGATCGCTTGACAAGTCGAGTTTTCAAAAAAAAAGGACTTAGATTCCAAGTCAATTGGAGTCCGTCCGCATGGGGTCGGTGAGGTGGTAACGGTACCGCTAGGTGGAATCGCAGGGATCGTAGTGGTAGAGGTGTGTATTGGAATGGTAGGGGGTAGATACCCAGGAACATTGTGATGTCCTCTGGATTGAGGAATTCGAAGGGCGAGACTGGTGAAGTGGTCGTGGGGGAAACCATTGGCTCTTTGAGGCACATCCTTGGTGGAATAGGGATGCAAGAATCGAGGTCTCCGGAGCTAGCGAAACCTTCTGTTGGATAGAAAGGATTGCTGTGTACGACCTGAATTGGAATAGTCGATACTAAGTGTCGGGAACCGTGGTGATTACTGTTGTTAGTAACATCGGTGTTGATGGACTCAGACCTGTAGTAGGACAATCTAGCCGTAACCGGGAGGAGCAGGTAGCAGCAAACTGGAATGACGAAGAGGATTGATGAAAAGCCCAAGGTAGGTTTGAGATGATCGACGTGGAAGGTTGTGTAATGCGGCGAAGGCCTATGATACACTGCCTGCAGGGGGGCAGGCGGACAGCAGGTGTAGCTGACAAGCAGCAATGTGTGGAACAGCAGGTTCTGGTGCCGACCCCCAGCGGTTATAAAACCAGTGGAACGACGGAACGGCATAGTAGATGGCCCGAAGTGGCATAGCAAGGAACGCGGAATGCATTCTCAGAAATCCAGGGACGAAGAACGTGTCCACAGGAATGCAGGAACGACCGGGACGTAGAATCATGTAGGAATGGGGACCAGAGGCGGATGAAGGGTCAGTCGGTTTCGTGAAAGGACCCGCGGAATTGGCGAGAGTTGAAGCAACCGTTGAGGCCGTATGTACTTGTCACAGGGACGACGAGACGCAGGCCGATGAGAGATCGTGGAGACGGTACGAAATATCCTGTGGGCCCGGTCCTCTTAAGGAGGGAACGGGGAATTGATCGATGGCGAGAAGCTGACGGTTCTTGTGTGTGCCATCCGCAGGAGTGATGGTACGTGGAACGTGCGGAGGCGGAACAGGAATGCTCAGGGTGACCACGCATTGTGATCACCTTAGGAGAGATGATCGAGGGATGTAGGTTCGAGGGATCGTGCAGAGGAACGACGCAGCGGACAGCAGGTTGGATGGCATGGCTTCATAGCTGGTGTGGGAGACAAGGTTGAAAGGCGGAGCGCAGGGTAGCCAGGTGGAGATAGCTGCTTGAAAGTAAAAGCTCTTGGACAGCCGGTCGTGAGGAACGACCGTTCCGTGGAAGGAAACGATAGCATGTTCGGTGGAATCATGGAACCGAGTTGGTAGGGATGGCGTAATGGGGCCCCAACGGAATCGTATCAGCAAAGCTCAACCTGGAATATTCGGGTTTTTTTATTTTTATGAAGTCCTGTTCCGAGAATCGAACCTGGCTCACTCGAGTGAGTGGCGTCAGTAGTGTAGCAGAAACGGAAGCAGGAACTGGGGACAGGAGACAACAGTAGTGGAACAAAGTTTGCATTGTTGAGTGCCAGTTCCCCCTGTCCTAGGGGAACAGTGGATGGAACGGGATTCTTGGATGGAACAAAAATGTCGGTCCGAGGTTGGAACAGGCCTTTCAGGAGAAGGGTAGACCGGCATTTGTAGCAGTGACAAGATGCTAGTGTTCTTAAGGGGTGCAAGCGTCCCCCCCCCCCCACTTCCTTCCCCCGTTACCAGACCGAGGTCCAGTAGGGGGAAGGAAGGATGACATGAGGAACATGATGCTGGTCGTGCCGGAGGCCGGAATCAATTTATCAAAAAGAGCGTACAAACTCTAATGAGGAAGGCAGCAGTTAGAGGAACCAGCAATCCAGAGGAACGAGAAAGTGGGAGTCATGTACCGAAGGTCTGGTTCGAAACGGAATCGTCTTGAGGAAAGAAGCACAGGTCGAGTCGTGCTGGTGGCAACGAGGAATGTGGAAGTCGGAATTGACGTGAAGGATACACAAAACCAGCCAAGGCCAAAACAGGCTGCAGGAGAACGCCCCAAAGGAACGTAGGTTGAGGGAACGTAGGAATGAAAGAACGTAGGGACGTAGGAACGAAGGAACGTATGTTGAGGTACGAGGATTGGACCTGTTAAGGAGCAGTGGTTACAACAGCCGCGTAGGTCGAAGGCCGAAGAAAGACGAGCGAACTGCTTCATCACAGTATATATCAGAGAAGAGGGCTACGCAGTAGGATGCGCAGATAGTGATGGGGCGGAGGGATATCAACCCTTTTGATGTAAGCAACAGCATCCAATGCCGGAGGGAAGGAAGGCGAAAGCTGACAGTAGGCGGTGAAACAGCCCAATCCAAGAAGGGTGCTGCAGAAGCAATGCGCAGTGGAAAAGGGAGCCGAGGATGAGGAACGTTGCTTATCCGAACTGATCCGTGTACTGCCCAAACGCAACGATGACATGAGCCGCCCTGGGTAGGAACCAAGGGAAACGGCGGCATCGAGGAACAGTGGCAGCGGGGAACAGCGGAACGAGGAATGTGAATCGGACGTGACGAACCCGGAACGGACAAAGAAAGGCTGTCCTTGGATGAGAAGATTTGTAGGTCTTGTAATGTTGGTGAGGATCCGTCAGGAGGCAGAACGGGAGCGTACGGAATGGGAATGCAGGACCCGAGATGCAGCGTAGTACTAAGTGTTAGAGACCCCAGAAGGGGAACGGAAGATGGGAGGGACACCAGAGGAACGTCCTCAGAACAAGGTGAACCTGGGACGGGTGAAGAGGAGCTGTCCATGACAGGTAGGTTGACCATTGGTTTCGAGGTACCAGTGGGGGTTGGAATGGCCACCAAGGAGGTAGGAATGGAGGTATCCTCCATCTGCGGTATGCTGAATGGGAACGTGGAATGCTGGGAGCGGAATTCGAATGGCGATGCTCTAAAGAACGACCACACATGGTGATCGCCCTAGGAGAAATGATGGCGACAGGACGCTGCGCTGGAGCTTATATGAGCTGGCCCAAGCCCGCGCATGCGCAGTACCGTACGAGCCCGGCAGGGAAAACTAACTCTCAAACTTCCAGGGGAATAATGCTCAAAAGGGGGAAAACTGCTATAAAACAGGTAATTATATTTTCGTCGGCTATAAAAAGTCATTTTAGACCTCAAAAATGGCACTTTCAGCAGTCAAAATTTCTAAAATCGCCTCAGCTTCTGAGGGGCAAGGCCCCCATACTCCCCCCCCCCCCAGATGTCAGTGTTACAAGGATCTGATGCTATTAGCACTTCTGCAAGTACAGTTTTTACAAAAAACTTTGTAGAAAAGCCTTAGAACCTGGTTTCTTGGCTTCTTCTAACTTTCAGGTGCTATGTTTGCATGCATAAAAGTAAACAGAGTGTTCATCATACTTATTGTATGAATCTCGACAAGAGATGGGTGTAAGAAACATGTTATATAACAGTTTTAATCCATCACGTCTTTTCGTTAAAAAGGAGACATGTTTCCTTACAACTAATGGTAACTGTCGGTGTGGAGAGCTACTTAGTTTGGCTACAGGATCAGGAATCATCTGCAGACAGTGTCAAGGGGTATAAGAAAGGCGCATATTTCTTTGCGGAAAGTCACATTATTTTTGGACCTTAAGTCGGGGCGGTCAAGATTCTTCCAGGGTCTCGAAGGGGAGGGAGAGGAGAAACATCGAAAATTTGGGTCACATTTTTTCCCTCCAGCCCCCCACCCCCTCCCCGGTATGCCTCGGCACTTTCATAGGAGGGGTGCGCGGACGCATGCGAACTGGGGTTACAGAGATGGCCAACAGTCTTTTCTTCTCCAAGGAAAAAGCATTCGAGAACAAGACTGCTATAAATTACAGGTAATTAAATTCTCGGACGGCGCATAGCAAACGTCATCTTACCAGGGAACTGGTTGAAGATCGTTTTTATTGCCGTTTGACAATATACATTACCTGTTTTTCATTTAAGCAGTCTCCTGGGTTTTCATTGCATCTCCTAGAGAAAGAACGTTGGCTTCCCAGCCAGTCCCGTAGTAGTTTCACGCGGACGCAGTCCACCATATATAAGCGGTTGTGTGGAACCATTCCTCATCTCGTTTTCGATCCTCTCAATCGTCACCAAGGTGACTTAGGAGGGAGGAAGGGCGGGCTGGAGCAGAAAAACAGGTAATGTATATTTTCAAATGGCAATAAAAACGATCTTCAACCAGTTCCCTGGTAAGATGACGTTTTTAGTTGCCACGAAAATATCCATTACCTCTTTTTCCTTTAAGCACTCGACAGACTACGTCACAGGAGGAGGGCCTTGGTGACAGGTGCCCTGGCTACGGACTGGCTACCCTGAAGCCAACGGACTCAGCGAACCTGAAAACAACCGGAGAAACGGGTGAAGACGTCTTCGCGCAGATCGAGAAGAAAGTCATCGCGGGAACCGGGCGCTGCTACGGAGTATGGTAGGTAAGTGTGGAGAACGGAGTTGTTGGATCAGAAGCGGAGGCGACTTGTAGGACGAAGAAGTTGCAAACAGGTTCCAGTGTAAAGAAGAAGCAGCCGCCAACAGGTGACTGTAACCCTTAGGGAATGTTGAAGAGAAAGTCACAGCAACACGAGAATGGGAGGAAGACAGCGGCCTACGGGAGCATTCCCCGAGAACATTAAGGCGACGTTGAAATGATCCACAGTCAAAAACAGACGAGGCCCCCAGGTGGCGGGATGATCCGGCGAGACAATGCTGGACCAAGAGAATATACCCGCGTGGCGTGACAGAGCCGAAAGAAAGATGGAAAGTCCGCCGTAGCTGGAATCATCGTGGCAAGAGACTGCTTGTCCCAGTGGCGATCCGCCGGAGGTACATGAGAAGGGGGTCATCCCTAGGAAGGTGGAGGATCGAGAAGTGAGAAGGACAAGTTGGTGGTGGAGCCACAGTAACAGTATATGAGAAAGCGAGGAATTGAGGAAACAGGCATGAAGATGTAAACCACGTCCAGTGTCAGTCGAGGGCATGTCACAAGAATAGGAATGAGAAACGTGTGTAGTGTAGAAAGGAGCCAGGGCTGGCGGCGCGAGTGTCGTTCCGGTCCGCTCAGTCCCATCCGGCTGTGAATAAGCCTGTGAGGGGCGGCCTGTAAAGATAGGTGGCGGAGCAAAGGCGGGGATGATCCCGTTTGGAAGGACAGAAGACAATGAGGAAATCAGAAGCTGAGCCCAGGACGGTCCGAAACCACCTGTCAGAGAAACGCAGGCCTTAAGCAGGATGAACGTTTGATGGCGGAGTAGGCAAACGTTGGGTGCGGGTTAAGGATCATTGATCGTCGGGAACCGGTCCTGGTTCCCGACGTCCAAGGAAAACAGGGCCCATGGTGGAATGAGGTAAGGGACCAGACAGAGACCTTCGGTGGGGGTGTGGCGACGCCATTGGAAGCAGCAAAGGAAAGAAAGCGGACAGCGTAGGGTAGAGAATGCAAGGTAAAAAAACTGGGGCCTGGCATCAACCAGAAAGGCAGGCCTAACTGGAGGGAGACGTATACTAAGGTGGCGGGAGTCGTAAAGGGTAACACTAGGAAGGAGGCAGGCCGGACAGCCAACTGCAGTCTGCAAGCAATCCGGAACAAGCGCTGGGTCTGGCGCTGAAAGGTGCCAACAGTCCATGCAAGGAGTAGCGGTCCATTCAAGGAACCAAGGATGCCTCGTATCGATTCCCAGTTGTGGAGAGGTGGGTGAAGGCAAGCAGGATGAAGGGGAACAGGAAAGAAGGTGAAGTGGGGATGATCGTTGTTTACGATTGATGCAGGAATAGCGGACGCAAAAGGTACGTGGAGCTTATTTTTGGTAACTGCGGAGGTCACGGCTGACAGCAATAGGAGCGTCCTGTCGGAGGAAGGCGGATTGCAGGCAACATGGGAATGACGAGACCGGAACTGGTGGTTGCTTCCTATGAGGAGGAATAAGAACCGAGTACAGAGGGGAGTGGACACGTTCCCCGGAAAGCAGTCTCGCAGACAGTCATATTGCCTAGTCTGGCCTGCGGAACCGAAAGTATTCCCTGGAAGGTGTGCAACCCTTTCCCTGTGATAGGTTGAACACACGGAATTGGAGAGAAACAGGTTGCAGTGTACCGGATTGATCGGAATCGAAAGTGTGGACAGGAAGAAAGAGGAATCGGGCGCACTGGACCGGTCGAGTCCTTACCGGGAGCTGTAAAGCACAATGTAAGGATCGGAACGTCTGGGTCGTTGAAACAAAGGAGCAGAAGAAAGGAAGGCGATGGCTAGAGCAATGGTACCCTGAACGTGTAGGCGCAAGGCATCTATAGGTGGAACCATAGCGATGATGGAGGGCAGGAAGCACAATCGTATAGGACAGCGATGATGTAGTTGTAGGGACAGAAAGCCGAAGACTCGGACTGGAAAGGAGGAGGAATCAGGAGCGTCGGATCGCCGAGTCCTTTACAGTATGTGTTGATTCAAACGACGGACCAACGCCTGGTCCCAGGGAAGGAAGAGAAGGAGTCCAGGAAGAATGCTGTAGGCTACCAAGCGAATGCAGATTCCGACTAGCAGAGGGTCGTCAGCACGGAACGATGTGAAGGAGTGGTGTTTGATGGGAGGGTCGTCGGCACGGAACGATGTGAAGGAGTGGTGTTTGATGGGAGGATCAGCCGGAGGCGAGGTGTAGGGTTGTTGAATGGAAACGTCGGACCCAGGAGCCTCGGTCCGAAGCAAGTAGAAGGACTGCACCCCCAGAGTGGGAGGGCCTAGCAGAGCAGGGAATGAAAACGATGCCAGGGGGACCAGCCTCAGGTGTATCAGCGGCGCGCGAACGCGTAGCAGGTGGAATGTAAGGCGGATCTGTACGCGGAGCGGTAGGCGGAGTGGAGGCTGGACATGAACGAGAGAGCAAATTTACAGCACGCAGTACAACCACACAGGACGGTGGCAGAGAAGAAAAAAAGGACCGGACTGTATCGTCCAACTTCATATATGACATAAGCTGCACAGTAAGATGCGCGTTGGGCAGCGATGCAGAGGGACATCTTACCTTACCTTCAAACCAAACATCATTCAAAGCTGACAGTGCTGGAAAAAGAAGAATGCTAAAGGTCAGGCAAGGATTGGAGCGACGAAAACGGTCCTTCCAGACAACCAACGTAACAGCCGACACAGTAATTTCCAAATCCAAAGAAGCTGTGCAGGGTCAATGCGCAGCGAACAGCAATGTGAGCATGGCGCGCAGCTGTATGATCCGCGGAGCAGACAGTATCCATGTTGAAGGGGGTCGTGTCCTACCGGCAATCGTCCTATACCAATATATCCTCCCCCCCCCCTCTTGCGTAGCAAGGACACGGAGAGGAACGAGAAGTGATCGAGGAACGTTAATTCATCCTGGACTGTTGGCCGGCCGCAAGATTTTTGTGAGATGCGGCCCAAACCCAAGTGGCCGGGTGATGTGCCAAATCCAAAGAGACTGCGCAGGACCAATGCACAGCAGACAGCAACGTTGGAACGGTGCGCAGCTGTTGATCCACGGAGCAGACGGTATCCCTGGTGAAGGAGGTTGTATCCGTCTAGCAACCGTCCAATGGTTACCGAGGTGCCCCCCCCCCTCTCCCCCTTCTTGCGTATCAAGGACAGCGAGGAGAAAGAGGAGGGATCGAGGAACGCAAATTCATTTTGAGCTATGGGCCAGTCATGTGTGACATGGCCCAGTCCCAAGTAGCTACACTAGACCAAGGTAGAAAGCAGGAAAGCCAATACGGCTTCATAGTCGTTGAGCCGTGGAGCAGACAGCAACCCGGGCCCCTCCGTTCCTCTTGCCATGAAGGTGGTTGGGAGGAAAGAAGGATGAACGCGGCTTGTGAATCCGCTCCGGAAGGCGAACATGTCACACGACGGAATCGCAGGGTAGGCAAGTCGCGGCCCTTACCCGGCCGCCAAGTTCTGCGTCCGACGGTCTCGCAGGGCGGTCGGAAAGCGACGGAACGTGCGTCACGAGGGTGGACGAGGCCGAAACGGATCGCTGAATGGAACCGCGGTCGAACAGACCGGACTCGCCCCTGCCAAATAACGGACGACGGAGGGGCCATCCCAGCCAAGGTTACCCTGGGCACACCCTCAACACCAAAATGGTAAGGGGAACCGGGAACGGACCGGATGACCCAATCCTCTGAGGAGCTTGTTGGAAGAGTGGAACCACTACGGGACTGGCAGGGAAGCCAACTTTCTTTCTCTGGAAGAAGCAATGAGAACCCAGGAGAGTGCTTAAATGAAGAACAGGTAACGATATTTTTGTGGCAACTAAAAAATTAATTTATAGTATTTTGGAATTCCAGTATTGACACTTATTTGTTAAGTATATTCCAGTTTTTCCAGTATCCATATGAACCCTGTGTACCATAATTTACCTCTTGGTATTCTTCCCAGGCTGAAGTTCCTTCGGAAGGCATTTATCGTCGGGCAGTTTAAAACTCAATCCTCTTAATTCCATTACTGCCCCAGATTCAAGGAGAGCATCAATCAAACTGTATTGTCGAGAACTATCTCCATCGACTTCACTCAGGATAAAACTAGACAATCAAAATAACATTGTCAATAATAATATAAATAACACCAAAAATCAAAAGACCGGTGTCGCGTCAAACAAACACACCTTACGAAGTAGTAACATTGATACGTACAAAACACCAGACATTTTGAATAGCACGATACACATTAATCATACATTGATACACGTAATTTGTCATGAGCACGTGCTCGTGACAGGTTTTGGTGCCTCTTGTTGTCATTGTACATGTCACATGCCAGGTCTCCCTTGCGTTGTGCACTCGCAAGGCTGTGCAGCAGCACTTTCTCTGTAGCATAAAACTAAGTTTGAGGCACTTGACAGCAGCTCCGCATTAAAAGCAGCTATCCATCCAGTGTGTTCACAAGACAGGGCTGAAAAATGCAGGAGGCCGCAAAGCTAAACAAATTCAATCCAGAACACGGTGATGTGAACCGAAGAAAGTCGTGTTTCCGACAGGTCTGATGAAGACAATACGAAGTAATAAAAAGAACGTTTTGCCGGCCCCCAGCCAGGCCGGCTAAAAATGGGTTTCTTTTTGCCTAAAACATACTTATCCTGATAATTTAGCATTACATTCCTCGAACGTGATGTTCCCCTGGAGGTTTCTTCTTCGGTTCAGCCGCCTGCTTGCATACCCCTGCTGCGCATGCGCGCGGTAGTCCTCCCTTATAAAAGCGACAGCGTGCACGCTATCGGCATTCATTTTACTCTCAATGTGTCAGGCGGTGACTCGAGACGGGAGACAGGGCTGGAGTAAGGTTAAGTATGTTTTAGGCAAAAAGTAACCATTTTTAGCCGGCCTGGCTGGGGGCCGGCAAAATGTTCTTTCTTTGTTGCCAAAACATCTTAACCTGATAATTTAGCATTATCAGGAGACCTCGTCAGGTTCGGTGGTGGGCACCGCCTTAACGAGCGCCCCGGGATGCAAGCAGGCTGTTCCCCAAAAAGTTGTTGAAAACTTCGCACTTTGTCCAGAACAGGTGGTAAACTTCGCAGTTAAGTCACTATCCCTCTTCGTTGGTTGGCTTGTTTCCATGATGAATGTTTAGCTTCTATCGTGGTTGGCTTGCTTCTGCTTCGTTCTGAGTGCTTAAGGGGAATTGGCTACTGTACAGGTAGCTGCAATAGATCGCAGCTGGCGTATTCCGTTCATGCACACGATCTTGCATCAGGTTGTGTGGGGGGTCGATGGATTCCTTCAAGACGTTGGTGTGAGAATTGCTTCAATCGGAAGACTTTGTTGGCAGTTGATGATGTGGAGATTGTCCTGAATATTAAAAGTTACCAAGGGGCAATAATTTTTTTTTTTTTTCGTTTACATACGTTAGATTGCGAGATAGTGAGGAGGAGAAGTTGGTTTATTCCAACTTGTCGGTTTTTTTTTGGTTTTTTTTTGGACAATGGAAGGACTCGGGTAGTTGTCTTCGAAGACTTTGAAGAAAACCTGTGTTGGATTCAGTCGGGCGTTGGGTCTTTCTTGGAGCCAGTTAGCCGAAGGGACTGGATGAATGGAGGGTACTGTCGGCTGAAGGGCTTGTTATATGAAGGATAGAATTTCCGTGTTGAGCTTCAGTCAAGTTGGGAACATGAGGCGAAGTCTTGTGCCAACTGGAAGGTAGGGGAGGCGGGAGGCAACGTGGTTTCAATGAGAAGAGCTCCTGTCCCCTGGTGACGAGCAGCGGTTGCGGCGGACAGGAGTTGCGGCTCGCTCCTGTTGGTTACGTTGGCCGGGGCGGGAGCGAGGGAGATCGGGCCGACGGGGCTGTTCGTTTCTCGGCAGAAAGTAGGAGTTGACTTTCGGACGGTTTTAAGCTGGAAATAAGAGGCGAAGTCTTGTGCCGGCTGGAAGGCAGGAGAGGAGCTGCAGCGGTCAGAAGTTGCGGCTCGGTCCTGCTGGTTGCATTGGTTGTAGCGGAAGCGAGGGGGAATTGGGCCGAAAGAGCTGATGGTTCCTCGGCTGAAAGTAGGAGTTAGTTTCGGGTGGAATGGCGGCGCTGTGCGGAGCGAGCAGGGGCCGGGCCACGGCGTTCGAGGGACTAGTGGAGGACCACATCGAGGCAGGGTGGCAGCCGAAAGATCAAATAAACCTGATGAAAGAGGGCCCACAGTTGGGACCGGCTAGAATGGATGGCGTTCCCGCAAGCATGAAGGGAAGTCGGGCAGATCATGGAGCTCCCAGCTGAGCGGGCTTTTATCTTGTTCGGGACGACATCATAACAGGAAGGCGGATGAAAGATGGGGAGCGGGGAAGCGGGGGAAGAGGCTTTCAGCTTAAGGGGCTTCCAACTTGGACCGGGATGGCATCTCGGCCACAAGGCGGGCGGGAGACGGCGGAGCAGGCCGAACCGGGGGGGGGTTGCTTGGTTGACCTTTATCACGGTGGAGGGCAGCAACACTTGGGTGAAAGACGAGTGAGTGCGTAGCGCAAGGAGCGGTGTCTGGCAGATCTTCTCCAAAGAGTAAAGCGGCGGCACCCGAGCTAGCGGACAAGAGACGAGTGAGTGAATGGGGTGAAGAACGATGGTTTGGCAGGTCTCCTCTGTGGTGTAAGACGGCAACACCCGAGCGAGGCGGGTGAAAGACGAGTGAGTGCGTAGAGCGAGGAGCGGAAGCTCGGCAGGCCTTCTCCATAGTGTAAAGGGCAACACCCCGGGAAGGTGGGTGAAAGACGAGTTGCTTGGAGCGAGGAACGCTGGCTAGGTAGACCTTCGTCATCGTGTGGGTGAAAGATGCATGAGTGCGTGGGGTGAAGAACGATGGTTTGGTAGATCTTCTCCACAGTGCAAAACGGCAACACCCGAGCAAGCCGGGCGAAAGACGTAAGGCAGTGAAAGACGAGTGAGTGTGTGGAGCGGGGGATAACGGCTTGACAGGTCTTCTCCGTGGTGTAAGACGGCAACACCCGAGCGAGGCGGGTGAAGGATGAGTGAGTGCATAGAACGAGGAGCGGTAGCTCGGCAGACCTTCTGCATTGTGTAAACGGCAACACCCGGGGAAGGCGGGTGAAAGACGAGTTGCTTGGAGCGAGGAACGCTAGCTTGATAGGCCTTCATCACGGTGCGGGATGAAAAAGCGTCCGTGCAAGGTGGGTGAAAGACAAAGGAGTGCGTAGAGCGAGGAATGCAGGCATGGCAGATCTTTGTCAAGGTTCAAACGGCAGCTCCCGGGTAAGGCGTGTGAAAGACGAGTTGCGTGGAGCGAAGAATGCTGGCTCGGTAGATCTTCATCATTGTGCGGGATGGAAACACCCGAGCAGGGCGGGTGAAAGATGAACGAGCGTAAGGAGCGAGGGATGCAGGCTTGGCCGACTTTCAGCATGGTGCAGAACGGCAACATCTGGGAAAAGTGTAGATGATTGAGTGCATGGGGCGAGAAGTTCAGACTGGTTGATCTTCCTTGTGAAATCGTCAGACCAAACCCAAGACGGACGAAAGACGGGAGCTTGTGAGATCTTCGACATGGTCGTGACAGCTACGGCATCAGTGAGGCAGATGAAAGATGGTGAGGGAACCGGAGGCAGGGGCCGGCGGTGGGTGATGTGGAGCTTCAATGGCAGGACTGGTGAGATGTGGAGCTTCAATGTCGTGGCGGGAGAGGCGAGAGGTCCTAGCAACAACTCAAACTCGACGGCGTCATCCCGGCTGGGCAGACCGGAGACGGGCCGAAGAGTGGAGCGTGCGGTTAGCTACGGCATCAGTGAGGCGGACGAAAGACGGCGAGGGAGCCGGAGCAGGGGCCGTCGATGGATGATCCAGTTCACAACTGCTTCCACGGCTGGACTGGTGAGATGTGGAGTTCCAACGTCGTGGCGGGAGAGGCAAGATGCTGAACAACAAACCGGACTCGACGGCAATGTCCCAGCTATGGGCAGACCGGAGACGGGCCGAAGAGTGCAGTGTGCGGTGATGGGACGGCAGTGCCTAAGCTGCGTGTCGAAGAGTGGCACGGCTGAAGACAGGAACAGCAGAGCTGGAATCTTCCATGCTGGCGGTCATCATGGTGGAAGTTCACAGGAAAAACGGACGAAACACGAGCAGGGCTAGAGTCATCCAGACGTCTGGTAATGGAGAAGGCAGCAACTGACGACTTGATTTTTCCTCGAGACGTGGGGCCAGCCACGGTCGAGACAGGCAGCAGGAGGTGCAACCGGCTTCCAACTTGGTTCACTCAAAACGTGGGTTCTAGCCAGGAGTGAGACGAGCAGCAGTAGACAGCAACGGGTGACTTGAGTATCACTCGAGATGTGGAGTAAGCCACATTCAAGACAAGCAGCAAGAGGTGCAAACGGCTTCTGTCTTGGTTCACTCAAAACATGGGTTCAAGCCAGGAGTGAGACAAGCAGCAGTGGACAGCAACAGGTGACTTGATTTCCCCTCGAGGTAGAAAACAGCAACGGCAGAGGGAATGCAGATGTCTTCCAACCCGACTCTTCACTCAAAGCGTGGGTTTAAAGCCACGAACGAGACGAGCAGCACCGTGAGAGAGCAATTGTTGTCTTGAATTTCATTCGATGTGTGGGGTGAGCCACGGATAATTCTGTAAAATATATAGGGTGTTCAGATCTAAAAAATATAAAATAAAAATAATAATATTATTATAATATATAGAAATAAATTGAGATATATATATATAACGAGACAAGCGGCAGGCGTGACGATGGCATCCAGCTTGGATCTTCACTCAAAACGTGGGATTTAGCCACGAGTGAGACAAGCAACAATGGAAAGCAAGTGTTGGCTTGATTTTCGTTCGAAGCGTGGAGTGAGCTACGGTCGAGACAAACGGCAGCCGTGACGATAACAACCAGCTTGGTTCTTCACTCAAAAAACGTGGAAATTAGCCACGAGTAAGACGAGTAGCGGTGGGCAGCAACTGTTGACTTGATCTTTACTTGATAATGAACAAGGTGGTGAATTCAAAGCACGGTAGCAAGTTCGATCGAGGTTGAAAACAATCGATCCGAAATGGGAGTAAGGCGGGTCGCTTGCAATGCGGTACATCCGGGAAACTGTTACGAGAAGCGGCCGTAAGCTGGAGTTCCGTCGAGGCGTGGCGGCGGGAAGGGCGGGGCCGGTGGAGAGAGTTTTTTCCGGCTGAAAGTGAAGCTGACGGGACCCGACGTGGTTGCGGGTGCAGCCAGCCGGAACAACGATGAGCGACCGAGCAGGGTTACGTCGGCAGCTTGCGTACAGACTTCGGCAGATGATGGTAGGCCGTTCGGCAACTCGGGCGTGTTTCCGTCCAAAAGTTGAAAGCCGAGGGATGTCGCGGGTGCGAGTGCAGCCAGCCGGAACGGTGACGAGCGACTGAAAAGGTTGGCGTTGACAACTTGCGTCCGGACTACGGCAGTTCCCAGCGGCAACACGGGCGAAGAGAGTCTTGAATCGGACGAAAGAAAATGGCAGGGATCGGACCGACGGCGGCGTGGTCGAGGGCGGAGGTCCAACGGATGCCAAAGGTGAAAGCGGTCGTCTGTGGACGAAGGAGAGACATGAGGGGGAGCAGGTGAAGCAAGGGCTTCGGATGCGGCGGCCAACATCGGGTTTGGAAACCAATTTTCGTGTGAAAGCGGGGAACTATTTTCGGCGCGAGGTGGCGTGGAGACACCTCTGGAGGAAAATGAATGCCGATAGCGTGAACGCTGTCGCTTTTATAAGGGAGGACTGCCGCTCGCATGCGCAGCAGGGGTATGCAAGCAGGCGGCTGAACCGAAGAAAAAACCTCCAGGGGAACATCACGTTCGAGGAAAGTAATGCTAAATTATCAGGTTAAGATGTTTTGGCAACAAAGAACATTTTGCCGGCCCCCAGTCAGGCCGGCTAAAAATGGTTTCTTTTTTGCCTAAAACATACTTAACCTGATAATTTTAGCATTACATTGCCCTCAATTAATGTTTTCCCTGGAGGTTTTTAAGTTGCTTGTAGCCGCCTGCTTGCGTGTCCCACTGCGCATGCGCAGCCCTCTCTATATAAGCGAGAACGTGGTTGGTCTCGGCATACATTTTCCTCTCAATCTGTCAGACGGTGACTCAAGAGGGGAGGTAGGGCGGGCTTAGGTTAAGTATGTTTTAGGCAAAAAAGAAACCATTTTTAGCCGGCCTGGCTGGGGGCCGGCAAAATGTTCTTTCTTTGTTTGCCAAAACATATTAACCTGATAATTTTAGCATTATCAGCAGACCTCGTCAAACGTGGTGGCGGGCACCGGTCTGACGGGGCGCCCCGGGACGCAAGTAGGCTTTCCCCCAAAATTTTTATTGTGGTAAAAATTTGCACTTTATTCAGAACATGGTGAATGAAACAGGAAGTTGGATCTCTTTTGTAGGGATTGGTGGCCCTGAAAAGGACCGTTGTTTGAGTTCTTGCTTCCTTATATGGATTGGCTTGCTTCCTTCTATGGGTGGCTTGCTTCCATCGTGGGATGGCTTGCTTCTGCTTCGTTCTGAGTGCTTAAGGGGGCTTGACCACGGTTCTGGCTGCGACGATTGGTCCCAGTCGGTGTAGTCCTTTTTCTTCTCTTGACATGTTCCTCAGGTAGTGAGAGGTGAATGTCGTTGAGTGGCGCCAGGATGCGGCTTGGAGGATCTCTTCTATCGGGACGGCGTTATGGAGTGCCTATGATGTCGAAATTGCTCTGACCTCGTGTGCCGTTGCTCTCTCTCTCTCTTCTCAGGTTTGCTTTATTGTATGCAATGTCAATTGTTTTTCTTATTCAGCGTGATATCATTGCGGCTGAGGTTTCTCCTAAATGGAGGTCCACTGGTAGGAAGAGTTGATTTCTGCCCCTTTGGATGTCTTCGTGTTGTGTTCTTGTGAGGTAGAAGCGTAGTGCACGGATAGGGCATAGTAGACGTTCCGGTTCGTCTCCTGTTAGGGCGGAGAGGGCTGGGAAGATTATGGGTTTTAGTGGTTCAGACGGTTTCTGAGTCATGGCTCGGAATCCTGCTCTTGGGTAAAGCGTTACTGATGAGAAATTTGGACCAAAAATGCAGTAGGCTGGGTCTGCTGAAAGGGCTTGGATTTCGGAACAACGGGCGCTTGCTGCGAGTGTGAACGGGAAAACAGTTTTCCGGGTTAGGAGGTGAAGGGAGCTGTCTTGCATTGGCTTATAAGGGGCTTCTATTAGAGACTGGAGGACGATTGCGAGGTCCCAGTCTGCGACGAATCGCCTCGTTGTTGGACAGTCGTTTTCGAATGATCGGAGTAGGGATGAAATGCGGTAGTCGTCGAGAAGGTTGGTTTTGTTTGCCGCTTTGAAAAGAGTTTAGAGCTGAGCGATAGACGAGGATGGTTGAGCATTTGAGTTTATCGATGTCGAACAGGTCAGTGAAGAATCTTAGAAGTTCGGGTAGAGTGGGGTTGATTGGATTAATTTCCCTTGTGAAGCACCAATGAAACCATTTTGACCAGTGGCTGTCGTACATCCTGTTTGTTGATTCTCTGGTTGCTTTTGAGGCAATTCGGGTGGCATCATCTTGATGAATTCCAGCCTTCTTGAGGAGTTTGATGATAGTAGCCATGCGTGAAGGTTTAGGTTTGGAAGGTTTGGGTGAAGTCTCGAGCCTTTTTGTTGAGAGAGGAGATCTGGAAGAAGGGGGAGGCTTATTGGAGTGTCTACCAGGAGGAACAGCAGGTGTGGGAACCATGGGGCTGATGGCCAGAATGGGGCTATGAGAAGGAAGATGCTTTGGCTTTCGTCCGCTTTTTGCAGTACCTGTGGGAGTAGTTTGAATGGTGGAAACAGGTATGCGTACAGGTTGTTCCATGGGTACGTCATGGCGTCGGTTGCTAGAGCTTGGTCGTCGTGTAGCGGGCTGATGTAGTGGGGAAGTCTGGCAGTGCCTCGTGGCGAACAAGTCGATCATCGGTGTGCCCCACGTTGTGAAGAGAGATTCGCAGGTGGATTTCTTGAGGCACCACTCCCCTGTCGGAGGGGACCGGCGGGAGAGGGAGTCTGCAATGACGTTCCTGTTCCCTGGGATGTGGAGAGGAAGCAGCGTGATGTTTGTAATGCAGAGGTTGAGAATTTTGGAAGTTAAGTTGTGGAGCAGTCTTGACTTGGTTCCGCCCTCCTTCCTTAAGTAAGCTAGGGCTGTGGTATTGTCGGCTTGGACTTGGATCACTTGGTTTTTGATGAATGGCATGAAGTGTTGAAGAGCAAGGAAGATCGCTTGAAGCTCGAGGAAGTTGATGTGGTGTAGTTTGTCTCCCTGCCAAACGCCCGATGTCTCGAGGTTGTTCAAGTGGGCTCCCCAGCCATGATTGGAGGCGTCGGTGAAGATGATTTGATTGAGGGACGGCTCGTGGAGTGGGACTGTTCTGGTTAGGTTCGTGATGTCTGTCCACCAGAGTAGGCTTTGAATGGGGAAGTCTTCGTGGAAGGGGCGTTGTTTGTCTGGGTTTAGGTTCGGGTTTGACCAGTTGTCGATTCGATGGTGATGGAAGGGCCTCACCATCCATCGTCCGCAGGGGATGAGGTTTGCCATTGAGTCGATCCATCTTCCCGATGAGGGAGTTCAGCTCTCGGAGGGAGAAACTGTGCTGGTTTTGGAATTGTCGTATGTGTAGTAGAAGGTCTTCTACTCTGACGAGGGACGGAGAGACGTTGGCCGAGGAGAGATTGAAAGAGGCGCCGAGAAATGTGAATTCCTGTTGTGGGGTTAGGCGTGACTTGGCGAAGTTTATGCCGAAGCCCAGTTGGTTCAGGAGGCTGATTGTGACATCCCTGTCTTGTTCGAGGCGTCGAGGGTCTTGGTTGTGTAAGGCCCAGTCGTCGAGATAAGCGCTTGCTTTAATCTGTTGTTGGTGAAGATGCGCTAGATTGGCTTTAGAACCATGGTGAAAATTCTTGGAGCAGCGTTCAAACCGAAAGGAAGACAACGGAATTCGTAGACTTGGTTGTTGTAAATGAAACAGAAGAATTTCGTGACCGACGGGTGGAGAGGGACGTGTAGGTAGGCGTCTTCCAGATCTATGAAGATTGTCCGATCGTTTTGTTTGAAGGAGATGCGGATGGATTCCAGTGTTTCCATTTTGAAGTGGGGATTGTCGATGTATTTGTTTAGGGGTTTCATGTTGAAAATGAGTCTTTGGCCCCCTGTCTTCTTTGGACGGGTGAAGATGGCGCTGTAGAAACCCGGTCCTGGGTTCTGAAGATTGATGATTGCCCATTTCGTTAGGAGAAGAGAAATTTCGGACGTTAGAGAGGGCGAGACTGGAGACGTGAAGTTCCACGGGGGACTATCGGCTAGCGGAGGCTTTGAGAGGAAGGTTGGTCGAAAGCCTTCCCCGATGGTCGAAAGGACGTCCGAGTTGTGGGTGAGGTTTTCCCAGGCCGGGTAGAAATGGCGGAGTCGGGCGCCGACCGGGAAGCAGGAGAGTCGGTGATAGTCATTGTTTGCGGTGGGAGTTGCGGCCACCGGGCGAAGAGTCGGCTGCGGCGGTCGGGAGTTGCTGCCCTCTTCTGGTTGGTGCGTTGGTTAGAGCGGGGGCGCGACTGTCGGTCTGGTCCAAAGGGCTGTTGTTTGTTGGTCGAGACGTCGTTACGTGAGGTGTTTGTAGACGATGATGGCTATTTCCAGTCGTCGGGGGGAGAACGTGAGTTCTGGTGCTTGAGTGGTTTAGATGTGTGAAAGGACGACTTGTCTTGACGGAATGGTTTGGGCTTGCGTGAGATGTCTAAGTGCGGCGCAAGGGTCGGGATGAGGCCGCGGAAAAGTGTGTCGGCTTCGTGAAGTGGGAGGATAAGTTATTGATTTCTTCCGGACTTGTGTCGGTCGAAAGCTTCTCACAAAGAGCGTTGACGGCCGTGTTGAGTACGTCTGCTTGTGGAGCAGCACGTAGGCTCAGGCGTAGGCACTTGTCGTTGTCGTAGAGTACAAATGAGGGGACTTCCATTCTTTTAGGGATGTTGAGGGCCGATCCATATACCAGTTTGACTTCGTTGCAAAGAAATTCGCATTCACGGTAGGTGTCGAAATTTTTGGGTTTGGTGGCGCCGTCGCCAGATGGTCGAAAGAAGCTTGCTTCGCGGCTGGGCCGTGGTGCGGGAGGGTCCGTGTCGAGAAGTAGAGGCTCGTCCTTCGCCAAGAGGGAGCCACCGTTTCGCAGCAAGCAGGTTAGCAGAGTCGTCGACTGGCCCAGAAGGTTACGTGGCTTGGCGTCTTTGTCACGTAGGGCGAAACCAAAGCCGGTTTTCAGTCCTCTGTTGATAACTGGGGCGTTGGCGGATTCCGACGGTTTGTACAGAAAACAATCCGGTACAGTGTCTTCTACGGTTTTGAGAAGGGATGCTAAGGGTATGTTGGGTCGTCAGTGTTGTCTTCCGGAAAGTGAATATGCTTTGCAGCGGGCGCTTGAAAGACTTGTGATTGTTGCGCAGTGGCGGGAGTCTGTGCGTCGGTCGAAAGGCCGCTTGCTTGCTTCTGCTGCTTAGCGGCAGGTTCAGAGGCTTGCGGGGGACGACGGCTTTCCAGAGGGCGACGGCTTCCATGGCTGATGGTTGAGGCAACTCACTCGTGCGTCGTCGCCCGTCGTGTCGATGAAGAGCACGACGGGGGAGGCATTGAGTTTGTGCCGGCTTGACGACGGAAGATGGAGTCAACAAGGTTGTGAGCTTCGCTAAGGGTGACGCTGTATTCTCCGCGTGACGATCTAGATGAGAGATCGAGCGGCGAGTTGGTGGTCGAAAGGCTTACTTGTGATGAGGCTTGTCGGAACCACTTCTTAGCTTCCCGGAAAAGGGCTTTGGTTCGACGGACGTCGTCTTCCAGGGCGGAGAGGTCGGTAGGCGGCGGCGTGCGTTGACCATCCTGGAGCGGGGAGACGTCGTCGTCCTTCACGGCGTCGTCGTCAGCGGCATGACTGTCTTGGACTTGGCCGGGCGCTGCGTGATCGTCGCGGGCGGACGGGATAGCAGCCGGAGGGAGCACGGCACCCGAGGACAGAGCAATGGTCGAAAGGGCGTTCTCCGTCGTCGTCGGGATGTGCGAAAGCGAGATGGTCGAAAGTGAGACGGTCGAAAGTGAGATGGTCGAAAGTAAATCCAAATTCCAGGTGTGGGGGACGAGGTGACGCGTAGGAACCTCTGGAGGAAAATGAATGCCGAGACCAACCACGTTCTCGCTTATATAGAGAGGGTTGCGCATGCACAGTGGGACACGCAAGCAGGCGGCTACAAGCAACTTAAAAACCTCCAGGGAAAACATTAATTGAGGACAATGTAATGCTAAAATTATCAGGTTAATATGTTTTGGCAAACAAAGAAACTGCAAATCCTTCAGAACTGTCGAAAAGTTCCGAATAGTGTGCGAGTTCTAGTACGTTATTACTTTTTTGAGATTGTGCACAGTATAATGGAAGTAACAACTGTGTGGAGTTTTACTTTGAATTTTACTTGCACTGATTGATGGAAAAATTACGCTTTTAAAAAGTTCATCACTAGTTTCAGTTCGTGATATGCTAAATTTCCGAAAGACAATTTAAATTGTGTAGAGGTTTGGGGGAGTGGGCGACCCTAACGTGATAATACTAATGTGTGGGGATGGTTCAATGTACGAAATTCAATAATTAAGAAGACATTTGGTTGGGTTCAATATTTGATGTTTCAATGCTGGATTTTACACATAGCTTCGCCTGCCACGACTTAACCAAACAAGTTCTTAATAAATGTTAATGTGATGGCTAAATACAATGAATAACAGGGACATGATGGCTTAAGTGTGGAGGACTGGGGAAATTGGGGAGGAAAGAGAACAAATTTCTAATTGATAAGCCAAAGATTACTTACGGAAGATTTGGGATCGAATGGAGGCTTGTAATGAAATTATTATTATATTACTTAAATTAACAATACGTTGGCACGGCAATGCACATGCTTAACAATTGATTTGATTACGGAATACACAACAATACAGTGAGTGGGTTTTAATAATAGAGGCAGGGCACACTTAAGATCGTCATCCAGGCTCAGCTCAAGGGAATCAAGATGCTGGGTCATCAGTCCCAGCATCAGGTCGTCCAATATTGACGTTGGCAGGAGCTGAGGCAGGATGAGTCACTACAATTGCACGACGTCTTTCTTCCTTAGGCGTTCTTTTTGTCGTTCGTTGGCCGTCGTTACATTGTAGTGGACAATTTTTGGAGCATCTTGAGTTCACCTGAAACTAGTGAGGAACTTTGAAAAAGCGTAATTTTTCCGTCAATCATGGTATAATGGAAGACGACCAAAATAGTAAAAGCAGCGTGTAAACAACACTGTGTCCTGAGTGTTTTGTTGTCATTGTCCCAGAAGCATCTGAAGGAAGGGGGAAAGAGTTAAATCTTGGTGCCACAAACCAGGTCGAACCCAGGACGTAAATTTTGACCTTCTTAACCCTTTGACTGCTGAATTAATTTCCTATCTCCGCGAAAGTAGGGGTAACCTGGAAGGGACTCGAACTAGCAACTTGAAGAAGCTCCTTAGCTTCAGGCACACGCCACGGCCGTCTCTAGAGTCAGCTTGTTAAGGGAACCTAGTATTGTTGTCGTTTCTCCATTGTTGGCCATCTCGTGCATACTTTAGACTGCTTTTAGGACTCAAAGCTGAGCTTGTGTTTTTGGCGAGTATACTCGTCCTCAGCACTTTAAGGGTTAATGGTAAAATTACCCTGCAAAACTAACAAACTTTCACGTAATATGATATAGGCGGGCACTCGCCATTTTAAAATCCTCGAGTGGCAAGGTCAAGTCAAAACTTAACTAGAAACAACTTCAAATTTGTTAATATTCTCCATATCGCACACTTTCACACAGTAAACATTTACACTGGCTTGCAAATTTTTGACTGCTTTAACTGCAGGCTTCATCAGGCTGCTCCAAATCTCAGTTCTTTCTGCTAGTCACATTCTTGCTTACTTCTGAAATATGAATTTGCCAGACTCTGAAGCCTCCTGTATTCATGTGGGGGTCTTGTTTTTCCATGCCTCCATTTCTTGTCAAGTTGCTTCACTAAGTCCCTACCTACAAGATGTTTTACATCCACTCACTTGTTCTTGTGACGAGTTGCCGTACAATGGACTGCAGTCCCATTGTCCTCCACATTATTTCTCACGTTCGCCATGTGTTGTCTTCCACATTCCTTCCGACGTTTGCCAGGTGTCAGCTTAACCTAGTTCTCACTCCTTTTCTCGTTTCGTCAATATATACGGCTCCGCAGTCTTTGCACAGCACCATGTACACAACTTCGTGAGTGTTATTGACTCC